>CACRXK020004817.1:0-30233 GCA_902702795.2 Paramuricea clavata | reverse complement strand
AAGGGTGTCATTCTCAATGGTCTCGTATTCTAACTCAAGATTATCAAGTTTATAATTACCCTTAGCTTCACCTCCTTGAGCAGTCATAATCTCATCTGCTTGGTGGAGTGTGAGGATTACACATAGGATTGTTATTCCTGGAGAACGGTGTGTAGAGCCCATGATCGACAATTATTTTGTCAATTGGTTTTCTCAGCTTAGAACCGTACACACTGTGGAGAAGTCCATCTGCTACTTTACCAACATCACCTACCTTTACACCTGAGTCGTCGCCTGATATCAGTTTCCTAAGATTCTCACTTGCAAGACCCTGTTCTGTCATCTTTTTCCTGTCACCTAGTGTCAGCCATAGATCTTTGTATATTTCGTACAAACTCTCTCCTGAACAGTCATAAGCTGTTTCACCGGCTACTTTAATCTGAAGACGCTTAGCTATCAACTTAGCCAGGTTGTTATTAAAGCGACTCTTTGTGTTGGAATTTTTGAAGTCAAATAATAGTGCAAGCGATCCGGGGACTAAACAAGAGTCAGGCTTTAGTTTAGGGATGTTTATGTACAGCTCTTCACCTGGTCCAATAGTTGTTGGATTAAAAGTTACAACACTTCTAGTTCTGCGACCTTTTACGGATGTCATACGGCTCCTCCTGAAGCCAGGTTGGAGTTCTCTTTCTGTGGTATTCATGTTTGTATACAATATGTAATGTTTAGCTGTTCATGTAAAGTAAAATTATTCCGATACCTACAGCTACCACCCACAAGTTTGATGATATGAATTTAATCAGTTTGCTTACTATATCAGGAAGTGGAAATGGCGACGGTGATGGTTTGGGTGAAGGACCTCCACCTCCGTGCGTGGAGCCTGCTGCCATTGAGGATAGTTTTCTAGTCTGGTATGATAATAGCTGTAAGAAGAGCAGCAACTGATACCATAACACCTGCAAGCACAAATCTGAAGTTATCTTCAACCCATGATTTGAATCTTTCATACTTCGTTTGATCTTCCCTAACATCCTTCAACATGACTTCCGTACTATCACCGCTGAATATAGATTGATCCTCTTCTGGGATACTATCCTCTGCGACCTGAAATAGGAGGTTCTCAAAGCTGAAAGTATCCTCTAGCCATTCAGTGTCTTCCCCGGGTAGAGGCTCCTCAGTCTCCTTACCTCTGTCGGGCTTCTTGGGTTCCTTACCTCTGTAGGGCTTCTCTGTCTTGGGTCTCTTGGGTTCTTCCTTAGGTTGAGGCTTCTTTGGGATTTTCTTAGGTTCTTCCTTAGGTTTAGACTTTTCTTTTTCCCAGTCTTCGAGCTTTTTTCTCCAGTACTCTGTTTTTTCCTTATCACCCTTAACAGTTTCCTGGTGTCTTTTAATCTCAGCTTCCTTACGCTCAAACTCAGCTTTCGCCTGACGTTCGGCAGCTTCTTCTGCAAGCCTCATACGTTCTTCTTCCTCCTTGTTCCTAGCTTCTTCTTTCCTGCGTTCTTCTTTCTCTGCTTCTAACTCTTTCTCGGGCTCATTAGGATCAAAACCTAGTTTTTCCATAATACCCTTCAGCTTATCTATTTTTCCCAAGTAGTCATTCCTTCTAACTTCAGCCTTAGCTATTCTTCTGAGTACAACTAATGTTTTTACCTCTTCCTTGAGAGTACCATGGGTCGCGTTTAGATAGGCCTCGGGTTCTGAATTCTTCCAGGTCTTCATTCTTCTTAGCTGACTAACGTATTCAATTTCTCTTTTAATATCCTGTTTCTCTTCCGATTGCTCGGGTCCCGTTATCTTCCTTCGGAGAATGTCTATTTCAGAGTCCATATCTTCAGGTTTCATTACCCTATAGCCAGGGTATAATCTGTTCAGCTCATCTAGGTCCTCGGTTCCTAGGTCTCCTTCCCAGATCTCAGAGTATTCATTATTGTATTCATCAAGAATGGTACTTACCCTATCCATCCATGCTGCCTTGAATTCTACACTTTCAGCCATTACTATACTTTACTTGCTGTAATTGTTGTACACAAGTAGGTTAGTTGCTACAACTAATACCCATAAGTGTGACGCTAACCATGCTACACCTTTAGCACCGCATTTGAGAGCTGACGCGAGGACATTCAGAAATGGAACCAGGAGTGGCCCTGCTTTCTTTGCTAAATTTGCTAATGCTTTTACAAGCTTACTTGTGGTATTTGCTGTCTTCACAATGACTCCCCGGGCATGAATAAGAAGAGTTGTTAGTAGACCTGCTGTTGATATTGCTATTCCAGTTAGACCCACCTTCTCCTCCCCTAACCATTTCACAAACTTAAATATCTTCTGCGCCTCTCTGGATTCCTCTAATACTCTCTGTTCTAGGGTTCGATCTCTAGCTTCCTTTAGACTATCAATTCTTTCTAGGAGAGCATTGTACTCAGTTGTACCCTCAGCTTCAGTGGCTTGCTCTACAGTTCTACCAATAGCTTCATCAAAGTAATCCGCTTGTATTTGCAATGATCCATTGGGACCTGTTCTGCTATGTAAATCTGATCCCTCAGGTGGGTTAAGAACACCCCTCAGTTCATTGTTTTCTTGCATTGTTAGCCCTGGAAGGTCTCCTAGTTTTGCACCTATGTCTATTAACTCAATGTCCTCGCGGTCAGCGAATTCCTCATCACTGGTATCAAGCTGGGGCTCTTCTCTAGTATCCTCGTAAATTGATTCATCACTTCCAATTATATTGTCGGGATCCGTAGGTACCTCTTTTATTTTCTTTATAAGGTTCTTATATTCTCTCAATGCAATGGAGTTCTTGGAGTACACAGGTTTGCTGGTCTTACCACGTTTCATTATCTGTGTCCCACTTTTGTCAATACCTTGTTCACTTCTAAATACCAACACCTCTGTGCCATCATTGAGTGTTCTGACAGATGATCGCTTTATGAGTTCCCTGACATATTTATACTTAGGGTCTAGTATCAGTCCCTCCTTTCCCTTGATAACTCTTGTGACAGCATGAACACGTTCTACATGGTTTTCAAAGTCTCTTTTCTTACTTGCTGTGAGTCGGTCTTCTGAGAACTTTTTTAGTTTACTCAGACGTTTCTCTATATTGAACCAATCAGTGTCAAATGAATCATCAAATACATCTAGCACATCCGTAAGTAAATTGTTTGGGTCTTCCACGAAGTCGACTCCTGGGACGGTTGTGCTTCCTGATGGACCTGAAATGTTCACTGTACCATCATTTCCTTCGGTGAAAGTTGTTTCTTCTATTGCACGTCTCTCCATGAGATTCCTTACATAGTCTAGTTCACTTCCAAGATTGGTTATCGTTATAGGGTCATCACCATACATAGCCTCTCCCTTCACCTTTGTATCTAACCTACTAAAAGCTGTTGTTAGATCATCATAATTGAGGTCGTCATATTGAGGATACTTCTTCTCCATCTCCTCCAACTCAATGTCATCGTAGTCCTTGAAGTCCTCCATAATACTTTAACTTATGTTAGGGACTTGATGTCTCCAGCTTGTATCCAACTGTTAAATTTGTCATCATAACCTAACCACGTAACTAGGGCCATCTTTTTACCCTTCACTGTTCTTCTCCTTAATACTTTCTCTATTCTGAAATCAGGTTCTCTTCCTTCAGCGCTTTACAGTTCTTGTTCATAGAATCTGCCAATTATTGGTTCATCAGCACTGCCTTTTATTGTGTATGTGTTTGGATGGCCGTGATACACTTCCGTCACAGTGAACAACTCCTCTGTGAAATTTGCTTCGTACCCTTTTGTGAACACTGATTTGTACTTTGAAATCCTAACACTTTCTCCAACAGCAAACTTTGGTTCCGACGGCTTACCTAAATTGTGACTGAAAAGTGTCTGCCATACTTCAGTCCAATTGGACTCGTTGACACTGTCTGGTGTTGTTTTAATTGATCTGTTCACTGAACTGTTGTAATTATCAGTTAAGTCTTGAAGAACGTCTAACCATTTATATGTACTGGCACTGCAAAAGTACTTCCACGTTAGCGCTTTCAGTGTTCTGTTAAGTCTTTCCACAACTGCGGCCTTTTTATCTGAGTAAGTAGAGAAATATTCAATGTTATGCTTATTAAGCAATGACTTTACATCTTTGTTGTAGAACTCTGTGCCTTGATCAAACTGGGCGAATTTTGGGTATTTACCAAAACGATTATTAAATTGCTCTAAAATGTTACGGACGGCGTCCTTCATTGCCCCCACGTTTTTCCTATACACTGGTACTGTGAATGCGTACCTACTCAGTATTTCAATGGATGTGAGAATCCATCGGTATCCCTTGTTCTTGTCGTCATATTTTGTCATGTCAACTAAATCCATTTGTAACTGCTCACCTAAAGTTTGGACGTACGTCTGTCTGAACTTATGTTTCCTAAATACTTGTCTGTACCTAGTGTATGTGTCTTGCTCATTTATCCATTTCTTGACCTGAATTCTGGTCACTTCAAGTCCCTCCGATATTGCTCTAAGATATAGTTTCTCTGGTGTTTGGAATCCAGTCTTAGGATTGTAGTAAATATCTCGTAGTCCTTGGTCTTTCATAGTATCATCGTCCATCTTATATTAACCAATGTAAGCTCGCTACTCAAGGTACATCTCGATAAGCACTTCATCTATATCAATAGGTTTCCCGTCTTGATCTGTCATGTGGAAGACAAGTTCTGAGCATGAAACCTTAACAATCGAAGCCCTGCTTTCAACATCAATGTAACTAACTACCGAGCCTAATAATGGTCTGTCTGTTGGAACTGTAACACTTGTTATTACATCGCTGGGTCTCCCCCAAGGTTTAACGTTGTAACTGTTACTTACCAGATTGCAGTGTATATTTACGTATCGTAGACCGTTATTAAAGTCAACTTTGCTATCACTTGTCAAACTCCTCCCCTTCAGCAGGATCATAGGATCAAAAAATCTATTAAAACCTAAAATATAGTCAGTAATCGTGTTTCTATTGTGATATCTTGTTTTACTGCCTCTATCTGACAGCTTGCTGTTTCAGTAAAGTAGGTTAGCTTAAAACCATGTCTTTCAAGTAACTTCTTCATACTGTCAAATGTGTAGTAACCTTTATTAACAATTACATCAGATTCTCCATTATCTGTTTTCACTTTGAGAATAGTTGTTGCTTCCCTTATGTTGAAGTACTCCCAGAATACTGATACTCTCTTCACAAAGACTGATTTATAGTTGCTTGTTAGAACTGAGTTCTGTAGTGATACAACTGTGTGCGAGCTCTGCAGTAAAATTGTGAACTTCATCTTAATAACATACGTTAGGTTATTAAGAATGAGACTAGGTGGAGGACAAGTTGGTAAGTCGCCGTATCGGTCGTACCAAGAATATGAAAAAAAGTATGGGAATAATATTGATGGCTATGTTGATCCCACTGCCGGTCAAAAGGCAGAGGACGCTGAAAGAGCTAGATTTATGGCAAGTTATTCTTTTGCAGATATGAGAAGATTTAAATTTGAAGCTATGACTACAAGTAGTGGTGATATTGGTGTTGTTACATGGTTTGTGGATTTAGATGGAATTACGTCTTGTGACATAAGATACAATGGATTTGAGGGGGGTAGCGAATACACATCATACCTCACATCAATGAAACCCAAGGCGGTGGCACCTCCTCCTAAACCTAAGCCTAAAGTTCCCCTGAAACCAAAAGGATGGCCACATCTTTGGAATAGTAATGGCACCGTTCAAAAATATGAACCTCTTGTATTTCCAAAGGATCCTACTTACGATGAAAGAAAGTTAGGGTCCAGTAGGGTTGTGGTTCATGATGACGGCTATCGTGTTAACACGTATCGACCTCCTGTAAGTCTTCCCTACAACTTTAACAACTTTAAGATCTATGTAAATGAAAACAGTTATTTCATGTCTAACTTCCCTGATGCTGGTGTAGGTTGGGATGAAGGTCCTGATTTACTAATAAGGATGTAAGAAAAGTTTCCTTTAATATGATACCATACACTAGAATGTTGTCTGGCGCCTACATAGTTAGCTATCTCAGCGGTGTATCCTTAGAACACGTTCGTGAAAGTAATTCCGTTCCTAAAATAATAACATCCATTATGAGGTATCATCTTTACTACACAACTAAAAAGTTAACAGTTAGTAAGGATGCTATTGATAAACTTGGTGTTAACCTTGATATTGTAAGGAAACACATTCCAATAAATCAGAATTATATTATTGATGGAAGTGGTGCTACAACTAGTGCAGGACCTTTGTCTGGTAGTGATTACCTTTCATTCATAGCTGAAAAAAGCAATGGCTTTACTAAGTTGGGCGTTGAGCTTATCCAGGAGAGTATTGAGTCCTATGTGTATGCTATGTTAGGATGTCAAGCTAATACAAGGTGGTCAATAGAAGGAAACGGTCCAAAGGCTCTTCAAACACAACGTGACTTTAGAACTATTGTAAAGTCTACTATTTTACAAAGTAATACGGTAACAACAATTAGCAGTATGAGGAAAGCTGTGAGGGACACCAATGTGATTCTAAACACTGCCCTATCCCCTGGAATAGTTCTAATCCCATCGAACTTTATTATTCTAAAAACTCCGATTCTCGGTTATAATAACCTTCTAAAGACGGCAACTAATACAATGAAATTTGGGGTGAATCCTAAGGTAAATTATGTCGGTGTTAAGCAAGTTGATCCTCCAAAGAAACAGCATCAAAATAGCACACCAGTTCACCACCTTGATACTCTTAGTGGAAACACAAAAGTTCCGGGGAGTTCTGTAAGTGTTGCACCTCAGGTTGTTCCTAAGATTAGCACACCTATCGCACAGCGTAAGGTGTTTAGTACCCGTGAGTCCTTAGGTGATGGTACTTTAGTTGGACTTGGTATCGGGTCTGTTGCTGTGTTTCTTATATTGAGAACTGTTCTGTGAAACATTGTGTATGGTAGAAAAATGGCTCTCTACCGGGGATACAACAAAGGAGTAAATAAAGTTGACCCATCAAGTGGCAGTGTGTTTGATAAGAATGGATTTACCATGAAGGGTGACATTGAGATGGATGGTAATGAGGTAAAGAGTTTAGGTGCACCTACAGATGATACATCTGCGGTCACAAAGAAGTGGGTAGATGATGAGATCGTTAAACAGGCTGCTGTTACAGTTCAACCAGTAGGGTTCACAATGACTGGGGATATTGACATGGGAGGTAATAAGATAACTAATCTTGATAATCCTACTAATCCAGGTGATGCTGCTAGTAAGAGTTGGGTTGAAGGTAGCCGCAGGCATATACACGCAAGTCTACCCGGTCTTATCCTTACAAATGATTTCAATATGTCAACCAATGAAATAAAGGCTTTGGGTGATCCTACAACTGGAAAGTCTGCTGTTAATAAGGACTGGGTAACTAGCATGATAAATAAACCTGTAACTGGGGACCTTGATATGAAGGATTATGAGATTAAGAATCTTAAGGATCCTACTGAGGATCAGTCCGCTGTTACAAAAAGGTGGTTTAGCTCAAACAGGGGAACATTCCTAAGGCTAAGCGACTCTTTCCTATCACAGGGTGTAACTGGACCTATCGACTTCTCTAAAGCCCCTAGGAGTTTCGTGGATGGGTTAGATCCAAAAAGTCTTGTGAGACTCAGTCAACTAACTAGTTCGTATCTTAAACTAAGCGGACTAAATGAAATGACCGGTAATCTTAAGATGGGTGGAAATGAAATTGAAAATATTGGTAATCCTAGTTCTGATGCCTCCGCTGTTAGCAAAAGGTGGGTTACATCAGGATTCACTCTAAATGGTGATCTAACCGTTGCAAATGGTAATTCAATTTATACAATCAACAACCTTGGTGCAAAAATAGCTGTTCCCAATATTCAAACCGTAATCAACCAAATCTCACGCTTTTCCCTAAAACTGGACGGTTCAAATGAAATGACTGGTGTTCTCAAGATGGGTGGAAATGAAATTGAAAATATTGGGGCTCCTAGTGCTGATACATCTGCTGTTAACAAAAAGTGGGTAGAAGATAAGATTAGTGGAGATAGAAGAAGGCGTGAAACGTATAGCGGATTAACCCTAAGTGATGACCTTGACATGGGAAACAACGAAATAGTAAAATTAGGTGATCCCACTACTGACAAGTCTGCTGTTTCCAAGAAATGGGTCACTGATCATGTTAGTGGAAGTTCAATCAATAGTAGTGGTTTTACGATGACAGGTAATATTGACATGGGAGGGCATAGTATAACGGGTCTTGCAGGAGGCTCTGTGGGAGACACAGCTGCTCTGTCAAGTAAGACACTGGATACCTGGGGGTTACAGTTCTTGAAGTGTAACGGTGGTACGTTATCAAGTAACCTAGATGTGAATAATTTTGAGTTAACCAAGGTAGCTGACCCAACAACTGACGGTTCTGCTGTTAATAAGAAATGGGCAACTGATGAGTTCATGAGTAGTAGAGGTGGACTGGTAAAGGGTGATTTGGATATGGGAGATTCAAGTGGTATTCTTGATCTAAGGGATCCGGTAAATGATGAGGATGCAGTTAACAAGCAATGGGTGGAAAATAATTTCCTGAAATCTTCCTCAGGTCTTGTCCAAGCGACAGCTGATAATAGATATGTTCGGAAAATTCATCATATTTATTCACAGTGGATCTGGGGATATCGCGGAGTATCACTTGCAGCAACAAGGTACTATGCTTACTGTCAAGATCAGATTCCACCTTCATGGAGAACAGAAACTATTCACAATCTAACGAACCTCAACCTTGAGTTAATTACTATTAAATCAGATTCCCCACTTCTTTCAGTCGTTACTAACGTACCCCTGGGACTCACCCTGTGGGCCTCCGTATGGAAAAAGCAGTCCAACGGAAAATTTATACAAGCTAAAAAGGAAATCGTTCTTAGCACAATCAACTTGAGTAGGCTATCACACACTTACTTCAACGGAACTTACACAAGTAATGGTGGAAGTGCAGCTTGCTACGTCTTTAAGGGCAATAGTGAGTATTATCTGGGAAACCAAGCCGAGTTGGTAGATAACAAGCTAGTCTGGTGTGTTATCGTTAAACCGGAACACTCAATGCCTACTGGTATGAGTATGGATCTGTCTTTTTGTTGGTCACTGTTATATTCAGGGTCAAACGGTGGATAACATGTGTTGTATCATAAAGTATTATGTCAGAGTGGCGTTCATGCTTCTCATGTATGGGTAAAATCTGTGGCTGCCGTAAGAGGTCTAGGAGAAATGGGAAGGCTGGAGATATAAATTTCTCTGTATCCAATGATATTAAGGTTGAAGTGACCACACAGGGTGAAAAGGATGATGCCAACAGTGTATCCGGACTACAAAGGCATACCCCCTTGTGTACCCCCAAGGAGAAAATAAAAGATGTCGAAGAGGCTCCAGAATAGGAAAATTGGACGATATTGGAGAAGTGTAGGATTGCACCTAGGATAATCATATTAGAGTCTTAGCTGGACTGATAAGGTGATCCCGAAGCTCTGAGATAAGTTAAATGAAAAACATTTCGGAGAGACCTCAGAATAGCAGTTTCACATTCAAAAATAAATGGACCGTGGAACTGCTGAAGTCGGGAACAATCGTTGAGGAGCGGGACCATTTATTTTGGCCGAAGGTAAAAACTAGTGGTCTCGCTCCGAAACTTAGTGGTCTCGCTTCGGCATATATATATATATATATATATATATATATATATATATATATATATATATATATATATATATATATATATATATATATATATATATATATATAAGGAAACATTGAGACCTTGAAACCATGAGACCATTGAAACATTGGAAGGAAACATTGAGACCAAAATAGCCCAGACTGGCATATGTCACACGAAACTATCCTCGATTTTTCGCCTTTAATGCATTTCTTTCACAATTAATCGATATCCCCTGCAAGAATGATACCGTATAACTCTCAAAACAACGATGCTTTAATCAAAGAGCTTAAATTCGCTCTGAAATCCGTGAGGGAATAACAAAATTCGGCCAAAATATATCCGCGTGCCGGGTTTGCTGGACAAAAAGCGGAAGTCGTTGAACAACTCAAAATACACTCAACCCTGATTGGACAACGAAAATCAACAAACATTTCAAATTTTTCTCCACTGGGAGGGGGGATAGTACTTGAAACAGTACTGTAATAAACTAATAATTTGATTATTTGAATCAAAACAATTCACAAACGTTATAAAGTCTACTTCAAGTCGATTATATATGTGTTACTGTAAATATAACTGTAAATATAACTATAATTTATGCTGAAACATCTTGTCAAAAAGGGTAAATTACTATCCGTAGTTACTGACTAAACTTCTTAAATTTAAATAATTAGATTTGCACTGGTTTTCCCCCGACAACATTTGTTAATTGTTTTGATTCAAATTTATATTACATTACTGACTACTGAAAATTTGAAATGTTTGTTGATTTTCTTTGTCCAATCAGGGTTGAGTGTATTTTGAGTTGTTCAACGACTTCCGCTTTTTGTCCAGCAAACCCCGCACGCGGATATATTTTGGCCGAATTTTGTTATTCCCTCACGGATTTCAGAGCGAATTTAAGCTCTTTGATTAAAGCATCGTTGTTTTGAGAGTTATACGGTATCATTCTTGCAGGGGATATCGATTAATCGTGAAAGAAATGCATTAAAGGCGAAAAATCGAGGATAGTTTCGTGTGACATATGCAAAGTCTGGGCTATTTTGGTCTCAATGTTTCCTTCCTTCCCTCGTTATAAGGAAGGCACAGGCGGGCGCGGGCAAATCGACCCTGGGCCTCCTGTGACTACTCAAGGACTAAACGTTTTCAAGGTTTTTTCATTATCTTACAAGCAGAATACAATCCAAATATCAAGTAAATAATAATCGATATCAAAGTCGCTTACAGTTTACTGATCTTCCCATCACTGTGTGGCTGTCAACACACGCAGGAGAGGAAGCTCTGAAATTCCTCAGTTTTCCCTAATATTCCGCTACCAAAATTGCGTATGGTTCCTCCCGCCCAAACAAACGTGTCATATGTTTGTGTCAAGACGACCACATTCCTATAATGTCGTGAAATTGACATCAGAGAGGTTCTATAACAAACATGCTTGCAGGGAGGTGAGTCCGGGATTGGATGCACAGAGGGTGGCGGGAAACTTCCAGCTACCCGAGGTGCGTCCAATCCCGGACTCACCGAAACTGTAAGTATGTTAGGTTTTTATCACACGCCATTTCGGTAAAATACTAAAAAGTACTGAAGAATTTTATACACATTTTACTTTTTAGTATATAATTTCGTGTTTGGATAATGAACATTTTAGCCGCCAACATACTACGCAAACAAACAAACTTAGGCTTAAATTAAAGCTAAAAAAATTCTCTACAATATTCCCTTATTCTTCAAAAGAGAAAATGAACACATTCTGCGAAAACAATGCCAAGATTTATATAAACCTGCCCGTGCCGAACAAATTTCGGCGGCCATCTTTCTTTTTTCAACTCTGAATACAGAATATTCCATATTCATCACACAAAATAAAAAAATAATAATTATAAAACAATTAAAAACAGTTAATTTATCTTTTTATTTAAATCTTCGTCTGAAATTTGTTCAAATCGCTTCATAATGGCCGCCGCCAAAACATCGATCTCGAACCCACCTCCTAAACATACGTCAGCAGGTGGGTTCGAGATTGAACGCACCTCCTCGTAGCCAATAGGAAAGCCGCTAATACGCTAGGTATGAGATAATATAACAAACGTACTTGCAGGGAGGTGAGTCCGGGATTGGACGCACCGAGGGTGGCTGGAAGTTTCCCGAACTTACCGAGCGAAGCGAGGTGAGTTCGGGAAACTTCCAGCCACCCGAGGTGCGTCCAATCCCAGACTCACCGAACCTGCAAGTACGTTTGGTTTTTATCCCATACACCGAGCCATACACACATTTGTAGCTCTTCGCGATATATTCGTCGATGTTTTGTGAACATTTTCCCGGCCAAAAAAATCACTGGGCAAGAAAATACTTCTTTATCTGCGTCTACATTACCTTTACTGCATTTTTTCTTTGGTTTTTCTTCAGTCTCAGTATGTTAGTCACCGAAAAAAGTTCTTTAAAGTTTAGGTTTATCGGCTAAATCTTGTCCGCCATATTTGTTATTGTTATTGCAACGTAAGCAGTTTAGTGGGTGAGATCGGGCAAAAAGCAGGTGAGTTCGGCAAAAAGCAGGTGAGCTCGACGACAAATTCAGCTGCTCTAAACCAATCAGAAAGCCGCTTTTAATACAGGTATGAGATAACTCTAGAAATCATAACAACTTGCAATTCCCTACAAAAATCCCTAAAACCATACAAAATTCTTGTCTCTAAGGGGAAATCCCTGAAAACGAGAGCGCTGCATGCACATGGAAAGAAAGCTAAAGTACGTGCACAATAATAGAGCGCATTGAAGAAATTTGTGCAAGCAAAACTGCAGTGATCTCTGGTATAAAGTAGAAAAGAGGCTTTCTTTATGTAATATTTGCACGATAAAACTATATATAAGAAAATGTCAGATGAAATATATTTTACTTTTTTAGGGGCTGATTACAAGGAGAGTTTTCAGCCCGGGCTGAGTTTCAGCCCGGTTAAACGAGCCGAAATTGCATCACGATTACATGAGCAGTTTGAGCCCGGGCTAAGTTTAGTCAGAGCTATATTTATTATCTCATACCTAGCGTATTAGCGGCTTTCCTATTGGCTACGAGGAGGTACGTTCAATCTCGAACCCACCTGCTGACGTAAGTTTAGGAGGTGGGTTCGAGATCGATGTTTCGGCGGCGGCCATTATGAAGCGATTTGAACAAATTTCAAACGAAGATTTAAATAAAAAATAAATTAACTGTTTTTAATTGTTTTATAATTTTTTTATTTTGTTTGATAAAAATGGAATATTCTGTATTCAAAGTGGAAGAGAAGAAAGATGGCCGCCGAAATTTGTTTGGCACGGGCAGGTTTATATAAATCTTGGCGTTGTTTTCGCAGAATGTGTTCATTTTCTCTTTTCAACAATATACCTCGCTTCACTCGGTGAGTTCGGGAAACTTCCAGCCACCCTCGGTGCGTCCAATCCCAGACTCACCGAACCTGCAAGTATGTTTGTTATATAGTCAACCCGTGCTGAAATAATCTGAGTGTCACGAAATAGGACAATAAGCCTGTTACGCTTCTTTGAAGCAATCAGACACTGATTAGTCGACTATTTGACTTGTGTGAGACTGTGGTTATATGTAAAGTATTTAAAGATCACCCAGGAGCAGCTGCGAAAAACTATAGCCCTATGGCAGAAATCGAACTTGTGCCCTGCGATTCAAGCTCAGACGGTTAGAGTGCTGCACCGGAATCACAGAGCCACAGGTTCAATTCCTGCCAGAGGGCCTACAGTACATACTGTAGTTGCATTTTTTCGCAACCCTTCAACACTTAATAGAGGGTTTGCGTTATACGGAGTTGTATAAGGTATTGCGGAACACCTAAATTCAAAACAGAATAAACAGAAAGCAGAAAGAAGCAGTTATATATGTATTAACTCACCGTCTAAATATCCAGGTTGGTGACTGAGAAATTCCACTCCTTGTTTCCACTGGAATTCGAGAAAATCGTCCAGTTTCGTAGGGATTTCCCTGAAGAAGAAAATAATTAGAATTTGTTAAAAATTATGTACATGTATAAGATTAACATTTAAGATTGACATACATATGGATATGGTCAACTGCGCATTTCATCAAGTATTGCACTTACCTAATTACATACTTAGTCTAGACTATTATATCTTTACAATAATCGTGATATTTACTTTCTTAACTTTGTTTATGCTAACCTACCCTGTAAAATTTTCCCTGTGGGAGGAAATTGGAGCACCCGGAGAAAACCCACGACTTTCGGCAAAGCGTTGACTGAGTCATTTCATATGAGTCCGTAGCGAAAGGAGATAAGCGATCAAACAAACAAAAGACCGATGTAATTAAAATGACAAATATTGTATCTCTAATAATTTGTAATTATTAACTTTGGGTTTCAAACGTCCCTGACAAGAGTAGTTTTAATCAAACATTGTGCACAAATGTGAGTTAATTCGTCCATACCATAAACAGTGTTAATATTTTGAAGACATATGGACAAATAACTACATGTTAAGCAATTTGACTGGTTGCAAACTCTGGATATCTTTGCCTTATTTAATACCGGACAAAACGAAGTGGCTCAGTTTACTGTACCTTTCTGAAAAGAAATGTCTGTTCTAAATTTAGTGGACCTGACCTGCGAACGGGCCTACTGTCAGTATGAGTACATCATGGCTATCGAATGTTGTATACTAATTTATGACCAATAAAGAATGCTTCCATTTTTAACAGGGACTACATACTGTATAGGGTGGAAATATGTAACTGAAAATTTTAGCAAGCCTGTAGCTCGGCTACTGTCTACAAACTTCGGTGGCATTTTTATTCAGCTCGACTATTTCTACAAGCGGGTAAATATCAAGATTTTGGTCATCTCATGCACTCGATAGAACTACTGCATGCAATTGTTAAAGGGTTTTGTAGATGGAAATTTCGAGTGTAAACTTTATATAATATTTATTAGACCTAACCAGGAGCAGTTGCGAAAAGTCGTGTTCAAGGTAATCAACTTTTATATGCATGATTTTTCTGTGTTGGTGTAATGTACTCAGGTGAATATGATGCTTGTGATGTTACTCTGAGTGTAATTATCCACACCGGGCAAGCTTGAAAATTATGCCTGACCACGGTGGGAATCGAACCTACGACCTTTGGAATACTAGCCCAATGCTCTACCAACTGAGCTACGCGGTCTGGTCGGTTCGATTACACTCAGAGTAACATCACAAGCATCATATTCACGTGAGAACATTACATGCACCAACACAGAAAAATCATGATTATTATTAGATAACATTGATATCGAAGGAACTAGATTCTGTTCTGAAATATCACATGCTCGAACCGACCAGACCGCGTAGCTCAGTTGGTAGAGCATTGGGCTAGTATTCCAAAAGGTCGTAGGTTCGATTCCCACCGTGGTCAGGCTATTTTTCAAGCTTGCCCAGTGTGGACAATTACACTCAGAGTAACATCACAAGCATCAACTTTTATATGGTTATTCTGCCGAAGGATATATTTTGATATTTTTAACTTAGTTTCATGAAACAATCAAGAGCTTATATAGGGTAATCTACATATGACGAACAATATCACTTGCTTCACGTTTTGCACTACGATTCGATCACTATAGAGCGTTTGCACTCATTCCGCAGGGACCAGCTCAACAAAAGCCATGGCGGTCATGTTGGTGTTCCAGACAAAAGAGTCTAATTAAAATTCTTTTGAATTGGAACACCAACATGGCGGCTGTGACGTCATGTGCAAACGCTCTATACCCGACTCGAATTACGTGTAAGAAGATGTTTGTAGCCTAAACACCTCAATGTTACCTCACCTAAATGTTTCATGCATAAACAACGTGCGACATGCACCAACATGCACCTCATTAAATTAACATGAACCTCATTAAATTCTGGTTATGTAATTGGCTGATTATGAATGATAACTTATTGATATAGAATAAAATTACCATTTTGTTGAGCGTGCAATGGAACGCGTTCAGCCGAAAATTTTTGTACTATGTTGCCATTGCACGGTTTGGTTTTCAATACATTCCATCCGTGAAAATTCCTAATCGTAGCTCATGCAACCCAAATCTTCAAAATGAGGGCAATGGAATTAAATTCAAATGCATAATTTGTGCGAAGCAAAATGGCACGACAATGATTGGCATTATTACCTAAACTCTTCACTCAAACATTTTGGGACATACACCGTATTTATTGGATTTCTATTAATTTTTAACATCAGGTATGTATTCATTAACATTCATTATTCGTACACTATTGTATGTACTCACTGTTAAAAATGGTCGGTCATTATGTATGAATGAATTATAATATAGCATTTGTAAATTCTGAACGCTGATTGGCTAAAAGCCGTGTTGATATAACTCAATTTCAACACGGAAACGTCGGAAAATTTCTTTCTTTATGTTTCTTTGTGCTATATTATAACACAAATATAAAACATTTTTTACGTATTGATATACAGTTATATCAACACTCGTGGAAATTGGGAAAACTCGAAATTGTGTGAAAACACTCCGCCCTTCGGGCGTCGTGTTTCCACACAATTTCTCGTTTTCCCAATTTCCACTCGTGTTAATATAACTGTATATCAACACGGAAAATGTTTTATATTTGTTAAATGTAAAATAGTATACAAGCGGTGGCTATTTTGTCGCCAAATTCTGTTTAAACAATTTCAACTTACATTTCTCGAACACTTGAACTGGAACTTGACTTCGAAACGAAAGGAGACGGTTGTAATATTGGCGTTTTCCCTTTCCCTTTCCCAACAGCACCTAGGGAATATGAACTTTTCTTTTCATGATTGCTGTTTGTCTTTTGTTTCTTCTTACCATCCTCATCTGCGCTACTCGCCTTATTGTTCTTTCGTTTCTTTGTTATACTACTGCTGCTTTCGTTACTGTTCTTTGCCTCACCGTTCTTTGCCTCACTGTTCTTTGCCTCAGTGTTCTTTGTCTCGCTGTTAGACACAGTCTTCGTGGTGTTGACTGCTTCCTCGCTTTTCTTCGCAGTTGTCTGGGTTGGAGGCGACTTCCAGATCTCTTTGGAAGATTCCGCCTGTGTAACAGCAGCACTACTTTTGGGTAGGACGGTGTTTGAAACACCGTTGCTCACTGCCTGCCCGATACTAGGTGTGTCAGGTTTGCGGATGGGGAGTTGGGAAAAAAAAAGAAAAGGAGTGGAAACCACACTCGAGTAATTGGACAGATGGTCTCGCACTGATGGCGTGTTCAATGGTGATGTAATTTTTTGAGTTTTCATAAGGTGTTGAGAGCCGAGTAAATTCGAACTGTCACTGGCCGACAATGATTCTGGAAAGGTATCCGATGTCTTGAACGATGGTTTTCGGTTTTTCGGTTTCGCTGATGAGCTTGTTGGTGATGTGGATTCAGTAGATTTCGTGGTCCCAATCACCGAAGGTCGTTTACTAATGTCTGGTTTTAGAACATGTTGTGTTCGTCCCTCTGCCTTTGATCGTGCTCTCTCGCTAGCTCTAGGGACCACAACGCCTTTGCCCTATATAGAATATACAAAATTCTGCCCTTACTGAATAATATATGAATTCTGAACTAGCCGAATTCATATTAGAAGACGATTATGTTAGACTGGGAGCGGTTAATAGGTTAATTTTATTCGTTACTCAAACCGATTTTACTGCGGTTACATATTTCTTCAGAATTTGACAAAGAATCAATTCTGGGTAAAAAAGGAATGAAGGGCAACTTTCGTTAGCTATACTAAAATTTAATAAAAAAGATATAAACAGCCAACGAAGTCCCATCGCCTGAATACGAGGTTCCAAAGAAATGCGCACGCCTAAAACGTTAAAAGATAACTTCTATAGTCAAGTGAATGTTTGTTAAATCGTTAGAAAAGCAAATTACAGTAGCAATTATTACCTCCGCTATAGGAGGTTATGTTCTCATCTGCGTTTGTGTGTTCGTCAATCAGTGAGATCAATTATAAAATATCAAACGTATTACACAGTGCAATGCTAAAATTTGCGAGACCAATGGACATTTCCCAAGGACAATTTGATTAAATTTTGGTTAAATTAATTCGGATGGAAAATTTGTCTTGCTTTGTCGGGCAGAGTAACAGGCTGCGATAATTCAAGATTTTTAGCCGTACCCGAGTGGCACTCCTATGATCATTGCTACGTACTTGACAAACTTAAGACTCAAGGTGTACTTATTGTTTAAAATGAAGTACATAAAGTACAGGTTTTTGAAAGGTATTAATTCAGTAACCTGAAACCACGGGTCAGAACAAGAAGGACGACAACTGCACACACAAACACTAGAATAAACTCATTCCTTAGGCTTAGTCCCATCAGTCGAATAATTTTTCATGCCAAGACATGTCAGACGTGCCCATATACCTGCTTAATTACGGTTTTGAATACCTTGAGTTTGGTAAGGTAACATGGTACCAGCAAAATGTACCTAAGTACGCAAATAGCGAGAGCTCCGCGTACAGTACCTACGCAGTACGTCGCTGAAAACAAAAAAGTACCAGACCGTAATATTGGCGTACCTCTGGACTCTGGTACGTAACCTAACGTAAGTACGCGAATTATCGCACCCTGTGAGAAAACTGAATGAGTCATTATAGTATTTGAAAACGTCATATCAGAAAACTGAATGCGTCATTATAGTATTTTACCATATAGTCCGTGTGTTGTGACCCGATATCGTTCACTTTCATTAAGCATGTCTTAGATCTGAAATATTTTTGCGGGAACTAACACTTTCGAACACGCTGAGTTCAAATCCGAAAAGTTCCCACTCCGTAGACCCGCAGTTTTTTCACAAAATGCTAGTTCATCTTCACTAATTTCACAACAATTTTTTTCATTGTTCAACGATACGGATTGATGACGATACACGATTATGTCACTCAAAAGGACCAATTTCTATTAAACATTCTTCCTTCTAACAAAAGGTCGGTTTTGCTCGAATCATTTTGAGTTATGCAATCTTATGCGTGTTGGACGTAAACAACATATCTTGTCTACAACTTTGAGAAGGTACAGATAACGCTTTCTAAAATCCTCAGTTCTAGAGATATCTCTATAAAATCACAAGGACTTTAATATCAAGTCTTTTAGCTATGTCACTGGCCTGAAAAATAACTCGTTTAGCGCGATCAAGATATTTAAAACAAAAGTAACGCGAAGCCAACGTAACGGCAAAGACAACGCTAAAACGAAATATTGTCGAATGGTTGCAGGTAGAAGACTTACGACAGGATCAATCTTAAATAACCTTAAACTATAAGAATAAATGTTCACATCAAAGACAAAGATCAGTCACAAAGTATAAAATATGCTCTGTAAACTTACCGCGAAGTGGAGAAATGTGTGCATGAGCTGTTTATTTGAAGATTTCGACGTATATAGAAGCCCTCTTTCCAATAATACTCGCTTATCGCACAGTATAACACCAACTCATGTAATAGTTCAAATGCAATGATAAGTATCTCTTGAATTACGTCTTGGAAACCGTGTTGGAAATTTCAATGCTGATCCATTACATATAGATTACCGTTTTATATCTTTGTATAAAACATTTTGATCGCATGTAAGGAATTATTTCTCGTCCCAGAGACATAGCACAAAGACTTGACATTAACGTCCTTGTGATTTTATAGAGATAGATCCAGAACTAAGGATTTTAGAAGGAATTATCTGTACCTTCCCAAAGTTGTAGACAAGATATGTTGTTTACGTCCAACACGCATAAGATTGCATAACTCAGAATGATTCGAGCAAAACCGGTCTTTTGTTTAAAGGAAGAATGGTTAATAGGAATTGGTCATTTTGAGTGACATAATCGTGTATCGTCATCGATCCGTGTCGTTGAACAATGAAAAAATTGTTGTGAAATTAGTGAAGATAAAATAGCATTTTGTGAAAAAACTGCGGGTCTACGGAGTGGGAACTTTTCGGATTTGAAATCAGCGTGTTCGAAAGTGTTATTTCCTGTAAAAATATTTCAGATCTAAGACATGCTTAATGAAAAATTTTTTCTAGGCACTTTTCGAGGTCACAACATACGGACTAATATAAGCTTTCAGATTGACCTTCAAATTAAAAAACTACTAAAAGTGAAGCGAACTATATACAACCTAAGAAATGCAAATTGGACGGGACTTAAAGAAATGTTGACACGAGCGCCTTGGGATTTGTGCTTTGTGATCAGTGATGTAGAACAATCGCTTTCAAATTGGTATGATATGTTTATGTCAATGGACCTTTAACCTTATACTAAAATTTTGATCTAGACAAAAATTTCATCACAGCTTGAAAGAGCATCACAAAATTAGTAATATTCCAAAGTTTCGTTACGAAATGTTGTAAAATGCGGATAATATAGCCCTGCGAATTTTGCAATTTTCAGTCATTTTAGATTGCAAACGGGAAATTGATACCCAAATCGGGTGTTTGGGTATCAATTTCCCGTTTATAATCTAAAATGACTGAAAATTGCAAACTTCGCAAGGCTATATTATCCGCATTTTACAACAATTGGATAAGACTCGCTAACAATCCCCGTTGACCCGATAGCTCAATGGCTAGAGTGGCGGTCTAGATATTCGAAAATGCGAGTTCGAATCCCGCTCGAGACAACGAATATTTCGTTGTACTCTGCAGTGCCAAAATAATATGAATTCAAACTGACGAGAATGGTTCTAAACGTGTACGTTAGTACGTTACTGCGTACCTTCTTATTCCAATGATAAGAACAATATCCAACATATTTCACTGTGTTTGCTGATACCCCTTGTTGCTCCTCACACAGCAGCTTCGCATTCTGGGCACTAAATATCATTAAAAAACTCATTAATAATTCACACAAAGAATAATAACTCATCAAAACACAAAGAAAAATCATAAGCGTGTCGTGGTTTTATATGTGATAAAAAATCACGTTAATTTACATAAACTTTAGCTTTGATTTTCTCGGTTTAGACAAAGTTTATTTTAAAAATTTCTTCGCCAATGAACTCGTATAAGATGAGTCGTTTTTTAAGCTATTAGTTAAAGCACTTGTAGTCGTGTTTTATCACATATAAAACACTCCGCTACGCGTCGTGTTTTATATGTGATAAAACACTCCTACGCGTGCTTTAAATAGTACATAATTATACTGTATTATCAAAATGAAATAATTCAGTACCGACTACCGTATTATAAAATATCCCTAATACAAACTCGAGGTTATCGCAGTGTTATTCTTCTCTTACCATCACGGAGCGAGAAGTTTAAATAGTACTTCAAAAACTCATTAATAATTCAGGAGCAAAACACAAAGAAAAATCATAAGCGTGTCGTGGTTTTATATGTGATAAAAAATCACGTTAATTTACATAAACTTTAGCTTTGATTTTCTCGGTTTAGGCAAAGTTTATTTTAAAAATTACTTCGCCAATGAACTCGTATAAGATGAGTCGTTTTTGAAGCTATTTAAAGCACTTGTAGTCGTGTTTTATCACATATAAAACACTGTGATAAACTCAGTCAATCTCGGAACAAGACAATCTCGACTTGCAAAACGCTTTTCTTAACGATAAGTAAATTATATGGCTATACTGTACATGTAGGACAAACGTTTCTTCCAAGATGTATGACATTTTCCCGCGAAGATATTTTGTTAAAAATTCCCTGACCGCGGTGTGGCGCTGCCGGACATTTTCCAGCACTGGTCAATTCTACAATTAGGGTTTATTTTTACACTAAGAAAAAAACTTTAAAAATTTGAAATTATAGATACCAACAGAGCGAAACTATACGATATCAGAGCCACATAAATTACCTAAATTACCTAATGGAGTAACGGTAGAATCAAAGTGATCAAGTAAGAGATTACTAAAATCATTGTCGGTGGTAATTCCCTGCTCAAAATTCAACACTGCAGTAAGACTTGCAAAGAACTTTCCAGGTTACGCTTATGCAATCTGAAAACATATAGGCGTCGATTCATACAAGCACTTTTCTGACTACCGGGGTACGGCTACAACGGTATAGAAGAAACGCAATCTTCTCCGTAATTATATTTTTCACAATATGCTTTGAAGTACTGTAATTGTGGCAAATGTGAGTAATAAACTTTAAAAG
The DNA here is from genome assembly GCA_902702795.2 of Paramuricea clavata. NCBI lineage: Eukaryota > Metazoa > Cnidaria > Anthozoa > Malacalcyonacea > Plexauridae > Paramuricea > Paramuricea clavata. Next base: position 8,408 of record CACRXK020004817.1, on the reverse strand, counting down.
GAAGAAAGTACTTGATCGTTGTATATTACTGTACACGTCATTAAATTAAAAGACTGTTACATTTTTTCTAAAAAGTGCTGTCTGAATACGGGAAATACTATTTCATAGAGGCAAATTCAAGGATTTTACGAGGGTTAGGGTTTTGGTGGAAGTGAGATTGACGTGTTCCCTTTCTAAAACTCAATCTTCTTCAATATGAAATTATGTTGGTCGTTGGACGAGCATGTTAAACTGGGGCCGGTTGTACGAAGGTCGGATAGTGCTATATCCAAAGCTGTGAAACTACATAGATGTACCTCACAATAAATATAGAAAAGCTTCCAGTTTATAATTACTATGACACGTTAATCGTTACACTTGGTTGAAGTCCGTCTCAGGAGAAAAGTAGTGAGAGACGGACTTGGGACATTTGCAACATTTCGAATGTTACTTGCAAAAATTGGCGCGAAAATTTGTTGTTGTTCTCAACTCGCAAGCCACGCCTCCGTAGTAAAAATTCGACGGTAAAATTTGGCGGGCTTGCAGCGTATCCAAGTCCGCCTCTCCCTACTTTTCTTTCATATTTTCGCGCCTTTTTTGACCGCTCGCGTGCATCGCTATTTTCAACCCCTTGAGAGACGGACTTCAACCGAGTCTAGTTAATCGTGGTTATACAGTATACTGTACTACAACATTCAACAGTTAATTAGAGTTTGAAAAAATCACAATCCGTTGGATAGCGCTATCCGGCATTCATACAACCTATTTCTTGTTTGAACAGATGAAAGCTTACCACGTCACATGAAATGCTTGCCTACAACCAATTTTATTACATTGCATACAAGCTCCAGCAGATGTCTTGCTTTCACGGCCATGCTCTTCACATAAATAACATGTCTGTGAAAAAAAACCAATTAATAATCAATCACTCAATGGGGAAATTTGAAATACTGCTTAGAGTTTTTCTTACTAATTTACATATCACGTTGGAATATGGCTTCAACTGTAAACAGTGCATTGCATTACGCGATGTTATAAATCGCAAAATGTGAGAATAAGGTATTGGATCTACTCTAGGTTGTTTGCAACTTACCACAGTCACTGGAAGCAAAACAAAGCATTCAAAGTATTTAGTGTAATATACAGCTACTTGCCAAAAGTTTGAATACGTGCATGCCCAAAAAGTTCAATATTTTGCAAAATTCCGTTACCAACATTCCCAAAAAGTTGTCACATGTTGAACAATGATTTACTGTAGTTTAATAAGTGGTCAGCATGATTCCAAGTTTCAAGCTACTGCATGTATTCTAAACAAATGTATAACATTAAAATATTTTTGGGGTATATGTCAATATGTACTTAGCAAATCCCTGTGCGTTTGGGACCTTCTTTGTTCCTTTAGGCAAAGATTAAACCAAAATCTTGACAATCCGAACAACAATCTCTAGTTCAGTAAAAGTCCGTGCTTCTAGCTGGGTTTCCTTTGCTTACTGAAAAAATCATTCGTGTAGGATTTTTCCAAATTGCACTATTATAAAACCATATTACCTTATATTAATAGCAATGCAGTCAGAGTTCCCAATAGAAGCCAGCACCCAGCGATTTTCGCCGTCTGTAGCGTAGACAATCGCCGGCTATTTCTTCAGCTTATAGCGGGTGGGGCAAAAAAGTACGACTGTTTGATTTGCCATGACTTAAAAAGTAAAAGAACTATTACACTTAAATAAGTCACTGTATAATCCATGATGTTTAACTTAAATTTTGATCTCTTCTGATTTTATTCTAACAGTATGCGATTTTTTTCTTTGCATGGGGCTATTTGAAACATAAAATGTGGAATGTGCCACATGTGCAGCAACCACATAATTTGAGTATATAGTTAATTTCGTCAGTTCCAAAAATGTTTACTCCTGTCTGAATGCATGTATCTTTGTCAATATGGCATCGAAATGTGCATGTATGCCAATACTTCAAAAGTTAAGTTGGATATCGTTGAATGCCACTAAGCTTGTTTTAGTGTCATTGCTCTTTTAGTTTTGCTTTTGCAGCAATTCAAACAGTCGTATTTTTTTCCCCCATCCGGTATACCAAAATATTCCCTCCTTACCAAAGAAATGTCGAAGGAAAGATTTCTTGTTTTTATAACATAAATTTTATAACATATAACATGAAATTCTCCGCTAAAATTTGGATATGACAAAATCTCCGAAACTACTGTCCAAAAAGCACTGGAAATACCACTTCAGATGGTCTAAATATCAAAATTTGAAGGCTGAGACGCCCTCGACTCCCCTTTTGCACGGCTGGGTACATTCGACACCACATGGCCACTTACTTCTTTGAAAAAGACTATACTCCAAACTCTATTGGGAACCCCGATTATGCTCTTAGCCAATCAGAATTGAGCAATTCCTTTCATGTATATTATTAACCTAATACACCCTGACGCGTCCTACTTTAGTATTTTACTCTGTCTAACGCCAAAGTATTTTACTCGTCAAGTGGAGAGTGCTGCCACTCAATGAGTTAAAGTACAGTAATAATACAATCAGATTGAATATGTATCAGATGCATAATTGCATATATAGTATTGACAGTACAATATATTATTATAAGACTGACCTTCTGAAACTTTTCATTAGGTACGGATGACAGTATAATAGGTTCCATTGTGCTCACATTTCCAAATCTCACTTCAGGAATATACAGAGCGCAGAGAACATGAGGCCATCCTAAAAAAGGAAGTAGAATCAGGTTGTAATTTTCGCAAAACTACACAACATTGAAACACACATTTAAAGCATTGTATAGGTACCGTAGTATAACACCCCTCTTGAAAGTTGTCTCGTAAATCGCAATGTTTTTGTTGAGCAGCTAGTAAAAACGCGTCATTTGACTGTTTCCAGAAACACTGTAAACACACCACCAGTCAAACAAAGCGTCGCAAGCAACCATTGCACAGTCAGTCAGTGTAACATTGCATACTACCTAGCACTGATACAGCAAGGATTTATATTCCAAATCACATTTATTTTATTTTCAGTGATGTATCACTGGTATCAATCTGGAATACCGTCGGCAAAAATAGCAAATTCCGCGGAATTTTTAAGGTCAATTCCGGCGGCCAAAACAAGAGATTCAGCAGCCAAAATGAGAAATTCCGCGGCCAAAATGAGAAATTCTGCGGCAAAACTCAGATGCTTCTAGGCAATATATCAGTATCTACCGCTATAAGCAGTAATTGTAGGGCCATTCAATTTCGATATTAAGAAATATATTAGAAAGTGGAATAAAAGTTCTCCGTTTGACAAGAAATCTGACATATTTAATATACAGTGAGTCCCAACATGAAAAAAAAACTAGCAGACCGTACATCGTCGACGTGAAAACTGTAATTACTTGTTTGAGCGCTGTCCCCGAATATAAGCGCCGTACTAATTTTCAATCTGCGGCTCTTAATCGAAGTGTACCGTGTGACAGCATGCCGAAATAGAAACAATCACAGCGCGTGGGTTTTTGCTAAGGTTTTGCCATACTGCCAATGTTTTAAAACATGAGCAGCAGTGTTTATCTTTAGGTCTGATAAAACACGCACTGCGAATGTTTTAAATTGGATAAAAAACGATCGATCTAGTAAGTTCATTGGCGAAGTAATTTTCAAAAAATACGCTGTGTAAGTCGAGAAAATCAAAGTTAAAGTTTATGTAAATCGAGGGAAATCTCTAGCACATATAAAGATACTACATGCTTATGACTTTTCTTTGTGTTTTCCTCATGAATCGAGTATAGTACTGAGTCACTAAAGTTTACATTTACGAATTCACACAAACAAATAATTGAAAATCAATTGGCGCGCTTTTGTGTTTGGAGTTAGACTACCTGAAATACAGAAGGAACTTGAACGTTTCAAGGCGAAGCCACCAGTCTCGAAGTTAGTAGCGTGATGGACAACGTATGAAAAACATCGTGACTAATTTGCATACGAAGGCTGTTTGGCTTTACTCAAAACGCCGACGGTTATTCGTATTTATCATGGGCCGGTAGTTAAATTATGGTACTGCATGTAGTTACTGGCACTAACTGTACTTAATTTTAAATACTTTTTTATACAACTAACCGCATGTAGCTATGCCCTATATATACAAGCCCGTCAACTACGTATAATATAATTATACACCACAACTTTATTAGTTTTGTCCTTTGAGATAACTGTTTCGTGTCATACGCACTACAGACATTTGTATACGTCAAGTTTTCTAAATTACATTTACTGAATGTAATATTTGAGACAAAGTGTCTCATCATTTAATAGATATTATAAAATATGAATATTTAAATCCATCCTTGGAACATTTCTGGATTAGCAGTTTATACTGGTGATTATTTCTTGTTCGCTGTTCTTTGGCAAATTGTAGATACGATTCTTTATCTACATTAATCATGTTATTGGTAATTTTATACATCAGCAGCTAGCAACCGAGCAATAGTCCTTTTTTTAGGGGTTCTAGTTGTAGATTGTGGATCATGGCGGTGACACTTTAAGTTCGATTACAATCTTCTAAACAAAAACGAGCTGCAGATCTTTCCAATTGCTCAATCCACATCACACTTGAAGTGAGGGTCCCATGCTGCAATTACATACTCTAATTTAGGTCTCACTAGGGTTGCGTACAAAATTTTCTTGACATCTTCCGTGCAAAACAACAAGTTCCGTTTTATTAATCCAAGGATCCTATTGGCTTTAGTTAGTGTTCTGGATGTGTTCTTTCCATCTCAATTTAGCATCCAACTGCAGGCCAATGCAGATATGGATGGGAATCAACATTGTTTAGAACTTCACCACAAAGGTATATATATCTTCTAAGTGGTACATTCTTTTTCAATGAAATACACATGGTTGCACATTTTTGGGGGTTAAACTCCACTTGCCATTTACTTTGCCATAGTTCTAACTTCTCGAGATCATTTTGAAGTAATTGGCCATCTAAAATTGGGTTTACAATGGTGGCATATACAATAAGCAGCCATCTGCAAATCTTGTAGTTTAAGCAAATGAACAGGGACGAGAGGAATGAAACAAACAAAGTTATAAGCATATTAGCTGTTTTCTCGTAAAAATATGTTAATCGCAGCAAACTGATTGTTGTGATCATCAAAAATGGCCGAAAAAGTACAAGTCTTCTTTTCGTGACTGCTGTTTCATGGAAAAATGGATAGGTTAGGGCCAGGAATTGTTCGATAGTTAGCCAGCGTGGCCGGCTCTTGTATAAGTAGAGCCTGCCCGAAAGCCCTAGTAAAATTGATACCGCCTACTTAGTTAATATTCCATATTAACACCGCCCACTCGAACTAGTTTTGTATAAATGATGACTTGAAATGTCAATTGTTGCATATTTACTATAGCCTGCGCTACATGCTTTCAATAAACTTTTTACAATAGATGGATAGCGATTCAACTGCCTGGAAATACAAGCAAAACGTCGGCATTTCGAGCGAAGGCCCTTCGACTTTGTCTGGAAATTAATAGTAGACGAAGACCGTTCAAAATTATATTATGCTTTGCACCTGTATGGCTGTAATACAGTTATAAATATTGCAGTATTAAATATAATAAATGACTTTAATAGGAAAAGTAAATAGAACCCTTCTCGTGTTATACACGTTGGCAGGCAAATGTATTTTAAATGCTCCAAAGAGAGCTTCGGATTATTATGCTGTATTAAACACAGTGGGGAATTATTATTTTAAATAATCGTAATTTGCCAGCCAGCAAAATATAGACAAGGCAAGGACAGCCAAGGTTTTATACTCTATACTATAGTGACCATACGGTAAAATCATACGACATATGCAGTAATAGCAGTATGGCTTGCCTTATTCTGTCTAGATACCGGTATATGTTATACATTTTACACTTTGTCTTTTGAATTTTAGCCGACAGGTTTACACTTTAATATAGCGATGCCGTTTGTTTTTACTGTATTTATTTTTAAATTGTTGAATAAATTAGCGTAACATGTCAATCAACCTGTCGTCAACGTAAATTCAGCCAATCACAATCTGCCCTATAAAAGAACCGGCCAAGCTAGCTATTCGATAGTCAGCGTTAATAGCGCAAACATTAAAAACCCTCCCAAGATAATATTTGTGTATATTCGTGTGTATTTAATGCCCGAGCCAACGGCGCAGAGCGCCGTTCGGGGCGTAAGCCCGGGGCGAGGGTACTAATTCCGCCCGGCTATTTACACCCGGGGAAAGGAACGCACTAACGAAGTCTAAAGCTCATCAAATATCGCGGGCGCATGGTGTATGGGTGGTCATCTCACTGATCTCAAAATATGGCTGTTTGCTAGGAGTGAAGGAGGCAAAAATATACATATCGTTTCACATAACACATTGTAAAACTTTTTCAATTTTTAAACGTAAACATTAAGAATTGATTTAGTATAAGAAATCCTAAAGTACAAGGAAAGTTTCTTTCAATTGTTTATGTATGACCTTGTATTTATATATTTATAAACGTTTTTGTTGTTCAAATCTTTCCTAGTATGCATTGTATGCGAAAGTTTCTTAGTTAAATTAACTCTTATAGAAGTTCATGTCTCATGATAAAAAGGAAAGCAAATTATTTTCATTAGCGTCCTGTATGAATTAAATTTATTTCATTTCAAAGTGCGAGTAATAAGTTCTAGCTGGAGTTGAAGAGTTTATTGGGGAAAAAGCAGTTAATTTCAATTCACATTTAAAAACGTTTTACAAAGAGTTTCGTGTTGCATTTTACATTAAAATAAAGCCCATAGAAAGCAAAATAATACCTACTTTATATATTTTAGAGATTGATAATTCTGTATTTAAAAGTGTTCAAGTTTCATTTTTTCAGTTTTGTACCATAGGTAGCCCAGACACACTGTGCGATTTAAATTGAAATGCTTGGCATACTTAATTAGCCCCTGCGGTTTCGACCTCGAAATAATAATGTTAACGATTAGCTCAAAAATATTCTGAATTTTTACACTAAAATGTATCACTAATCAATACTTATCGCTGAAGGAAATATACTTAGGTACTCATAGCATGCATCAGCAAAAATACATAGTTTATACCTTTAGTATGAGAAGCACTTGAAATCCAGCTTTAAAATCATGCATGGCATTCACGGCGATGCGGCGTAGGATGGGAAAGGAGGCAAGGTTGGCAACTTCCATTGGCCAAGCTGCACGTATCGTCATAAACAAACCCGTCTAACTCAACAATACGGAAAGCTCGGCCGAAAATTCTACAACAGTTGATAAAACAACTATCTTGGTTTCCAACAATGTATATAGTCCTTTGAAAATTTGAAAGTTTCCCTTTGCAGAAATTTCACTTCAAACAACGGCACAGAATAGGAAGTTATAGCAGAAGCGTAACTCTAGTCGTTTCCCTTATTGTTTGACGTCCACGAAAATTTTAACTCGCTCACGCCAATCCACGTCATCCTGGCTAGTACAGCCGGAAGTTTTTATCAGGATTTGGTAGGTACAAAGTGCCGGTTGTACTAGCCAGGATGGCGTGATTGATGACGAATCGCTTGTAAAAACGCGGACAAATACTTGCTTGAGTTACGCTTCTGCTATATACGGTGGCCCATAGGGGTCACGGCACAAACAAGATATTGTCACGGCACGAACAAAACTTCACGGCACAAACAAAAACTCCACGGCACAAACAAAAACTCCACGGCACGAACAAAAACTCCACGGCACAAACAAAAACTCCACGGCACGAACAAAAACTCCACGGCACGAACAAAAACTCCACGGCACGAACAAAAACTCACGGCACGAACAAAAACTCCACTGCACGAACAAAAACTTCACGGCACGAACAAAAACTTCACGGCACAAACATAATATCGCCACAGCACAAACCAAATATCCCCAGTTCAAAACTTCATGTTACTTAGCATTTACTTAGCCTTATCGACTTCGTGTCATTGTCGTTACACGTGTTCATGAATCTTTTATGATTTATTCTAATATATATTCAAATTTCAAAATGTTTTCCTGCTTTTGTGGCCAACAGTTGCAGGAGAATATAAAATTTTGTCCAAACTGTGGAACTAAAGGTAATGTTATTGTCCATAATATGTTTTAATTTTGAAAAAAAACCCGAATAATTTGCTAGATTGTTGATGTCTCGATCAATTCCATGTTCATCCCTATCGGCGTATCGCCCGGGATTTTTGAGGCATTTGCCTTCTGCACATGTTCCTAGGGTCGTGCATTTGCTTACTAGAAGTCGTCCCCCAGGGACGGGAATTTTGTTCCAGTTTTGTTCCATAATTTGTCTCATTGAATGAAATTGGAATACGTATTTTGTGATTTAATTTTGTAATATGTAATGACTATCTAGGGCCTTTCAGAGGGGGGGGGGGGGGGGCCCGGGGG
>CACRXK020004816.1:0-30245 GCA_902702795.2 Paramuricea clavata | reverse complement strand
ACAGAATTCGCCTGCTGTATCCATCTATTGCACCATGTATAGCAAATCCAAAGGGTTTTAACTTGTCGTATCCGTCGATATGCCACATATCATTTGGACCTCTTACAGAGTACACACGGCGTCTAAATCTTCTCATCGAACGTTGGCTCACTCCTTCAGGGTCTAGGGCAGCTATCGTTTTTCGCACAGTCTCTCTTGATGCAACAAGCTTATGCTTCAGTGAGCAATCTCTGATGCATATGCCTGCATCCAACTTCACCACCACTTCCATCTAGTTCTCTTTCTACTGCATCAACAACTTCACGAATATTTTAGTGATTTTTTCTTCTGTAACATCTCTTTGAAGATTATATCCTTTTAAGATGACGCAAGGATATTCGTATGCTATGAAAGGCGCTAAGGAACGCTATTATTTCTTTGTATGAAAATCCAAGCTCAAAGTAGCGTACAATTAATAAGCTATCGCGGTCTGGACTGCCTGTCATCAAGGCAGGAGGATAAAAGGAAACCATACAAGTACATAATGGGAAAGCAAGCACAAACCATATCAATATCCAAAGAATCAACTTGTCGCGATAAGCCATTGTGTTTGAAAGAATGGAGGAATGCATGTGATTTTTGATGATCTCTGTCAGAATTTCCAGTTGGGCCTACTAGTCGGTATTCCGTGTTATAAGTCAGAATTCTGCGTTATAAGTCAAACTTCCGTGTTATAAGTCAAAATTCCGAGTTATAAGTCAAAATTCCGTGTTATAAGTCAAAATTCCGTGTTTTAAGTCAGAATTCCGTGTTTTAAGTCAGAATTCCGTGTTATAAGTCAGAATTCCGTGTTATAAGTCAAAATTCCGTGTTATAAGTCAAAATTCTGTGTTATAAGTCAGAATTCCGTGTTATAAGTCAGAATTCTGAGTTATAAGTCAGAGTTCTGAGTTATAAGTCAGAATTCCGCGTTATAAGTCAGAATTCTGCGTTATAAGTCAAACTTCCGTGTAAGTCAAAATTCCGAGTTATAAGTCGAAATTCCGTGTTATATGTCAAAATTCCGTGTTTTTAAGTCAGAATTCCGTGTTATAAGTCAGAATTCTGAGTTATAAGTCAGAATTCCGTTGTTATAAGTCAGAATTCCGAGTTATAAGTCAGAATTCTGAGTTATAAATCAAAATTCCGTGTTATAACTATAAGTCAGAATTCCGAGGTATAAGTCAGAATTCTGCGTTATAAGTCAAAATTCCGTGTTATAAGTCAGAATTCCGTGTTATAAGTCAGAATTCTGAGTTATAAGTCAGAATTCCGTGTTATAAGTCAGAATTTTGAGTTATAAGTCAGAATTCCGTGTTATAAGTCAGAATTGCGAGTTGTAAGTCAATTAAAGGAAAAGTTTCAGTTTAAATTAAATTTGAACAATACGAGATCTTATTTATAAGTATAAAATGAACAGTCAATTTTTTTGGGGGAACAAATTTAAAAAAATATACCATGTCATGGCATGGCCCTTCAGAGCCACGGTACATATATGCCACACATACGACACATCGATATCTTCAAATTAAACTTGTGATATGAAGTTTCTATAGACATTTCATTTTGTTAGATAAACTAGCTCTGGCGATAACCGACAATCAATCGCAAACGTTTGGGCAGTTAATATTAAACGCCCAAGTACTTGGTAAAAGTATTTGCTTATTAAAATACGAGCGTAAACAAAGAAGTGCGAGACATACCTGCCCGGTTATTCCAGTGATTAAAGCAACTTTTTTATCTGTTCCATTTTGTTCTCCGTCAACATGATTTTCACCGCATTTCTTATTCATAGTTCACAGTATAATACCATTGAAATACTATGCCTTCGCCACATAAAATCGAGTTGCCACGTCGCAGCATCCGAGTAAATTTTAAATGTTAATGTAGGACTCGGTAGGAGACAAGAATCTTTAGAATTGGCAAACAATTTATCTGCAGGTGGAATTGACGAGGTGTGACGAGACCTCTCTCCTCCGCAGAGCGGCAGAGATTTCAATGAGCTGTACATGGCGCTTTATACCATATCCAGTGTTCATGACCAGGTTTTTTCAGAGGCAATTACCACATCCGGCTGCTTAAAATTACCACATTCGGCCAAAAATTACCACGTAATTTGCGCATGAATCAATAGATAAAAACTTACTTTATCAGAATGCGTTGCTCCCCAAGCGAAACAGGGGCAAAATTGGGAAAAATATTCCTTTACAGTAAAGCTGGATATTTTCCCGCTTCGAAATATTCGAACCGCCATTGTTTTTGTAGCCAATACGCATGCGCATGTCAGCCAAACTCCACTGCGCACGCGCAGACAGGCAAAATGGATTTTCCCTGTGGGTAGCCCGCGTTCCCTTCAGCCTGCTCCCTTGGGCCTGCACGCGGGCTACCCTGTGGGTTTTCCCAAAGTTTTCCCCGATTTCCCCCGTAAAAACAACAAAATAAAATCACGGATAGAGATCAAACCTTGTAATATTAACGAATAAATAATACACACAAATTAAATATTGTTTAAAACACCTTCTTGTACGTTTTTCTTGCTCATCTGCTAAATAACTTCAATTCATTGGCTATTGTTTCAAAATACGGTTATCAGTAATGTTTAATTGTACTTTATATTAACATCCTAATTCAGTACAAATTTGTGTGAGGTAAAAAACCCACCTGATCAAACAGGACGGAGAATATATAAATATATACATTCAATTCACACGATCAAAAAACAAATTAAAGGGGAAGTCAAGTCCGTAATGTAAACAAACGGTTTGTTTACATTTTGAACTGCTGTATTTTTTAAAATATGATGTACTGTCTGAATATCTAACACCATTTTGGTTCGTTATGCTTCTACATGAATATGAAATAGAGTTTGTGTTCAAAAAAATTCGAAACATTCAAAATTTGGGCAATGTTTACCTCAGAGGGCCCTCTATTGTTATGCGCAGAACCGATGCGCAGAACGGACTTGACTTCCCCTTTAAATATTTCGCTTAATGCATGAGTCAATTCCAGGAGTAACCATCCCCCCCCCTCCCCCCGGGAACACACCCGGGAATTTGATTTGATTGGTTATGATAGTAAATGCCCGGGTGCCGTGACACAACTTGAAAACTAATGCACGGCCCCTGGGCAAGCTGAGAGTGGAAAATGCCCCACCTCGGGGACGATTTTACAGTAAACGTTAATTAAACTTTTAATGGCATATAATCATAGTCATTTAATAACATTATAGTATTAAACTGCTATGGAACATTATAAAACATTAACCTTTAATAGTTGTATTTAAATTTGCATGGCACAGGTATAATTTTCGCTTATTCTTACAATAAATTTCACGCCACCTTGACCACGCGTACGAGAGCGCAAAATACGATCAGCGCGCCCACATGCTTGCCTGAAACTATGTTTTGCTGCCTTAAAATTTGTGGGTGGGATTCTGGGCAACCATTTGTCAAATCCCCGGGGTCCTCCAATACCCGGCCCCCGTGCACATATATGAAAGGCAAATTCCCGACCCCCGTGAACTGTCTATCGGGCAAATTCCCGGGAGTGTCCCGGGGGGGGGGGAGATGGTTACTCCAGGAATTGACTCATGCATTAAAGACAAATATAAATATGACAAATATCTTGCGCAACAATGTTTCCCAGTTTGTCCCGGGCTCAGAGGCCGCGGAAGTATTTCGAATAAGTGGAGGCGCATTGGCCAAAAGGGTCACTTTTATATATGACTAAAATCAAACGATTTTATGTCGTTCACAAGCCGAACGAAAATTTTTGAAAATATGGAATCTCCATAACGTCGGAAATGGCCTTTACAGAGTCTTTACTACTGCAAAAAGGGCACTTTCTTTCCTGCAAAAGAGGGCGTTCATTCAAGAAATATTTGTTTCGTTCTGTAAATGGGGCACATCAGCCCCCAAAACGGCAAAAGGGCACTTTTTCACTTTTAAAAAAGTGGGGGGGGGGGGCAGATGCCCCCATTACCTCCCCGGTTCCGCGGTCCCTGCCCGGGCTTTAAGGGATATTTATATAAGCTCCTAGGGATATTTATATAACTATCTACAACTGAAAGAAATGTTTTTATCCTTGAGCCCAGATTTTTGTCAATGCAATAAAATCCCACTTATTGGATCTTGGCCAAGGGCCTGCGCTCACTTTGAACGAGATTGCATGTATTCTACAATAAGATGTCCTGGTTTCTGTCTGGTAAAGTTCTACTATATAATATAGTGTGACATTTAGAATAACTTAAAGTTGACTTTTTCTTATAGATCTGCATGCTACTGCGCCAGGGTGGGTCTCAGTTTCTCCACTGGGTGCGTTTCAGCTTCTCAACCATGACCATACTGTTAACCCTGTCCATGAGAGGGATATACGTGTTTATAATACAAGTACTGCATGTGAATCCGAATGAGAATATCGAATGAGTAAATAAATACTGATCTACTGCATTGCGCAGATAATACCTACGTGCATTATCATCACTGTTGACTGTTCTTTTATAACTTTCAAATATGCCAGGCGGCAGGAACAAAGATCAGTACACTTCAATTATTCTTTTTCGCAGGCACAACCTTTTGTTGATGTTCTTTTAGTTCATACAAATCGATCATGCATCATATCAATGCCGCATATGAAAAGGTGCACTCCAACCAGTTATGTCACCCCCTTAGATCAGCGAGTTTGGTTGGGAAGTAAACCAAGGGCAAGTCAAATATCAGATGGATGACCATGCCGACAGCCCCTGATGGAATTCTGGAAACGTTAACTGTGGTTGTAAGTCTGGATGTTCAACAACCTCGTACGAGGTTGGATGTTCAACAAGACGTTGTGCCTGTCAAAACGCAGATTTGAAGTGTACTGGTCTTTGTTCCTGTTGCGAGTGCACAAATTTCTCCGACCAGAATACAGACGAGAACAATTTGTCAGGTGATGACAATGATCGGGTGGCCTATTATTCGAACTTGATGGCGATGACACTGGATTCGATGGCATATTTGAAGAACAATGATGGTAATCCACGTAGGTATTATCTGCGCAGTGCATTAGATCAGTATTTATTTACTCATTCGATATTCTCATTCGGATCCACAGTGTACAAGGTTAATGTATGGTCTGACATGGGCGTACCAGAAGGAAAAAATTAGGGGGGCGGGAAGAAAATTGCCCGACTTTTCGGGATTCTGCCCGACTAGTACTAAAACATTTTTTCCGGAAAAATTATTTTGGCGACCTCCCCCCCCCCGGCGCCAAAAAAATTTCGGTCAGTGTACCATTTTAGGGGTCAAAAAAATTTTCCGGACAACCAATATTTTTCGGAGCATAACACAAATTTTTCAAAAATCACAAAATTTGCCAAAAAATTGACTTAATTTTAGACAAAATTTACTCAATTTGTCCCATTTTTTTTTATTGCACAACAAAATTGCCCGACTGTTGATTGAATATTGCCCGACTGCCCAAAAAACTGGGGGGGGGCTACCGCCCCCCCCCCCGCCCCCCCCGCCCGGTACGCCTATGTATGGTCATGGCTGAGAAGCTGAAACGCACCCTGGTGGGGGAGCTTAAACGCACCGTGGCGCAGTAGCAAATATAAAAGAAAAAGTCAACTACTATGTGCACGAAAAGCCAGGTTGAATCGTACCTTGTTATTTTAGATAGTAGCTAAATACCAACTTATGTCACAATATAATATATTAGTGCAATATATATATATATATATTGCACTAATGAAAATCTGGGCTCAAGGATGAAAACATTTCTTTCAGTTATGTTTAATCTGATAGTTATGATAAAATTATGGATTTTATATTTCCTCCAATTCGGAGATGTTTCTTTCACAGTTAAACGTCCTTCACTGGTGCAGTCCGATTTCGTCGGTTGGAAAAGATGGTTGGAACCATGGAAAAGTCGGTCCAAATCCAAGATTGAAATCTATAGAACATATACTACTTAAGCGATGGATAGAACGCACAATTTATTAAAAGAAGCGCCAAACATATCTTGCATAATTGATAGTTATTCAATTTACATTAGGTGGTCTTATACATTGTATTTTCAAAAAATTCACTTTTTTGAAATATATAAATTTGGGGGCTCCATCATATGCACTTTCATGCTGGCATTATATTTTTGTCGTATCTGAGTTCCCAACCTCGTCCCCAGGGTCTTCCTCGTGGTGGCGCGTGAGCTGAGGAAGACCCTGGTAAAATACGATGAAATCTCCAAGATTCTTGGAGATTTATCGCATGCGCAGTAACGGCAACGTTATGTTGCTGACTACAATTAGCGCTGGCGCTTACGATTTTCTTGCTTAAAAATATACATGTTTTGTTGATAGTTTATGGATTTATTCTCAAAGTTTTAACAACTTTTACGAAAAATACTTCAGATATAAGCTGTGAACACACATGTACACAAAACTGTGCAACATTCGGCATCATATTGTATCAATTTGTCGGAGTATGGCGCTCATATTTGTGACATTGTTTTGTTCGCTTTGGCAACCCTCGTATATATCAGATGCTGTTCGGCCTCAAAGTCAAATGCGACTGAATGAACACTGATGGTGTTGCCTGGAATATGAAATGATATTGACTGATTGTTCTGTATATCAAGGTAGGTACTGTACATTTATACTGAATTTATTTTCACACGAGTTTCAAACTATTTCAGCCTTATAATGAACAGTGAGATCACATCACTAACATACAGCCATACAGAAAGACAGAAAGAATTTTCTCATCAATTCTGATTATCGTTACAAGTAACAGTATAAATGCTTCAAAATTTATTTGTTTTCTACAGTATGTAATGCAGGGCAGCATGCTTTCATTTTGCTTTGGTGGTAGTCACCACTCACCAAGTCAAATGGGCCATTCCATCTATAAATAGCCCCACTATTGAGGTCTGGATATCCTATATGGGGATTTTAGAGAGGGGGATTTTACCTTAAATTTTTCTGGAGGGTAGCTTAAGAGATTTCCAAAAAAATTAGGTGTTTTAGTGATATCCAAAGGGGCAGGAACAATATCCTAAAGGGGTAGAAAGATATCCATGGGGGTTCCAAAATTGCATCCAATGGGGTTCCAAAATGTTTAAGGTAATAGTATTATGAAGAGACCCCTCAATAGGGTGTGGGGGCTATATTAAATGGAATTGCCCAGTGTGCTGCAACAACTTTTAAAATTTGTATATATGTTTTTAAGGCACAATATGTGATGGAGTTTGATATGATGATCAGCACAACATGGATGTCTTGACTGAATGAACAACTTATGTGATATACTCCTAGTTCCAATACTTTGCTGTATATTATCACCAGCTCAGATGTCAGTTGGATCACTTTGAATGAACATTGGAGTGGCACAATAAAGTGTCTGTATTAGGGTGGAGTCTATAATTAAGGACTGAAGTAAAAGGCACACTTTTGGATATTAATTTGAATCATAGCAACTACATATAGGTTTCAAATAAGTTTGAACAATGAACAACTGAAAATAAAAATTTATTTGATTTGAAACACTCAAAGGAATTACAACATATTATATGATAGTCATATGTACATGATTATGGGTATATTCATTAGTTTTATTAGCTGATATTTATGACCATCCTGGGACAACATTTTATTTTTCCCAAGAGATTTTACTTGCATGGTAGTAATATAGTAACAGAGAAGTGTGATGGATATGTGCAAGTAATTATCATTGGAAATACAAATATTAAACTGTAATTTTCACCATTGTAAATGATTGTATTATTAAAGAAACAAAATACAAAAGTCAAACAAGGCTATTTAAAATAATACAGTCATAATACTAGACTGGTTAAAGAACTACTGAATAGAGGCATCATGAAAATATTCTAAGATTACTACCATGGCTCTGTACCAGGGAAAGGTATAGTGAGTTTCTTCACCTTGATGAACATTAGAAAACTATAATGCCATCAACTCATTCCCATTTAAAAATTTTCATGTTGGTCAATGTGAAATATAATCTTGAGGCCAACGTGTGAAAATAAATCGAATAAATTCAGTATAAATGTACAGTACCTACCTTGATATACAGAACAATCAGTCAATATCATTTCATATTCCAGGCAACACCATCAGTGTTCATTCAGTCGCATTTGAGGCCGAACAGCAACTTTGAGGGTTGCCAAAGCGAACAAAACAATGTCACAAATATGAGCGCCATACTCCGACAAATTGATACAATATGATGCCGAATGTTGCACAGTTTTGTGTACATGTGTGTTCACAGCTTATATCTGAAGTATTTTTCTTAAAATTTGTTAAAACTTTGAGAATAAATACATAAAGAACCAACAAAACATGTGTATTTTTAAGCAAGAAAATCGTAAGCGCCAGCGCTAATTGTAGTCAGCAACATAACGTTGTCGTTACTGCGCATGCGATAAATCTCCAAGAATCTTGGAGATTTCATCGTATTTTACCAGGGTCTTCCTCAGCTCACGCGCCACCACGAGGAAGACCCTGGGGACGAGGTTGCTGAGTTCCTTAGGGGTAAATTTTGCAATCAAAGTTGCCTAATATTGAAATTGGCCCATAGCAACCACCTTAGCAACCAAATGCTGTGGTTAAATCGATGTTATTGGCTCGTTATTGCTGACCAAAATAGTCTACATTTGTACCTGCTTACCCCTCCCATATTACTCTTGTATTTGAAGCCAGTATAACATATCTTAAATGAAGTACAATGTCTATTTTGTCTCGATGTTTTAAATGGAAGTTTTTCTTACAACGCCATCTTGAATTTGAAAGTTTCAGTGATTTTTTTGGTAACTAATTGTGGTTTACTTCTTTGAAAATGCCTAAGCAACGTTCTGGTTATTCAAAGAATCGTAAATTTAGTGGAAATCGGTTCAATGTAAACTCAGAAGTTTGAAAACGAGCGAAACATCCACCGCAAGTACGAGCGATCAAAATATGTGTCTGAATCAAGATCAGAAGACCAAGCCGCAACCACATGTATGTCAGACATTTCAGCTTCGGCTGGAGCAACTGGTTTACTTGATAAAGCAAGTGCTCTTTCAGTCGATTGGTTATAGAATTATTGATGTTAATATTTTGGGGAATATTGTTAAATCCATGCCATGGTATGTTAATTTGGAGTTCCAGTGAGAACTTGTTGAAGATGATACCAAGCGGATGGGTTGTGCTTCGTGTCTTTTTCTTAACTGTAGCTTGTGTGGACACTCTGAAGAGTTCTATACTTTAAAAAACTTGGTAATTGTTTTGGAGTAAACAGGAGAATGATTTATGGAATGAGGTCTATTGGCTGTGACTTATCTGGTATGCAAAGATTCTGCTCAACAATGGAAATGCCGAACCCATTACCCCAAGGGCTTATAGTTACCGCACAAATGCCATCTTGCATGCTACCAAAGAAGTAGCTGAATCAACCATGAAACATGCTGTTGGCAAACTCCACAATTTGAAAAGTAATAATGTGGTGATAATGGAGTGCTATATCATGTGACGGTACCTGGCAAAGAAAGGGATTCTCTTCGTTACGTGGTTGTGTTTCCGGTAATCTCCATGGAAACTGCTAAAATTTTAGATGTGGAGCCTCTCAGTAAAGTGCATCACAGCTGTAAGACGTTTGAGGCAAAGATGACTTAGAGACTGAAGAAATGAAAGCAGAACATGCCTTAAAGTGTAAAAGAAACTATATTGGATCAGCACCAGCTATTTAGCCGGAAGGCACAAAGCGTATATTTGAGCACTCAGTAAGTTCACGTAAACGTCAATGTGATGAACTGTTTGGTGATGGAGACAGCAAGAGCTTTAGTGTAGTTGAAAACATGCAGTTTGCTCATTTTAAACTTTCCAGATGCCTATTCTTGCCTTTTAATTAGGTTTGTTTGTTGAGAAAATATCTACAAATATTTTAAACTTAATTTTCTCAAATTGTCAACTCACGAGCTGGCAAAAACTCTCCTGAGTTTGCTATTTATCCAATCAAGGTGAAATTTTCAGCATTTACTCATTACTACTAAATCTGTGATGTGAACCTAAAAAATACCATGTGTGAGTTATACTCACCACAGGGTAACCCTTATTATTGAACTCCGCACCCCCATATTTTCATTCATCTAGAAAGAAGCGTAAAATTTATACACTTTATGCCTCCAGCTAAGTATTTTTTTAGGTTCACATCATAGATAGGTCTATTTTGTATCAATTAAAGCTGTTTGGGAGATCATGGGTAGTTTACTTTGACTCCTATCATTTTTGGTGCAAACGCCATATTTTACCCTATAGGGGGTCCTATCTTGGTTACCATGGCAACAACAAATGTATAAGTGAGTGATTTTGAGTCAGCCACCCATATTCTATAATATTTGAATAAAAAATGAGGAAAAAGTATTAAATTAGGAAAAAAAGTTTTCAATGTATAAGACCACCTACATTAAAGATTCAATCAAATATGTTTTCCTAGGAGCTTATATAAATATCCAGTGGCGG
Source organism: Paramuricea clavata (assembly GCA_902702795.2). Lineage (NCBI taxonomy): Eukaryota > Metazoa > Cnidaria > Anthozoa > Malacalcyonacea > Plexauridae > Paramuricea > Paramuricea clavata. Next base: position 19,735 of record CACRXK020004816.1, on the reverse strand, counting down.
CGCCAGGGGGGGCAAGGGGGGGCAAATGCCCCCCAAAATTATTTTTTGCCCCCCCATTTTGCCCCCCCTCAAAAAAAATTATTAGTCACTAAGAGCGACTAAAGGCTACACAAGCGTTCTGTCGTTATCGGAAAATGTATGGCTTATAAGTTGTCATTACTAACGAGGTTGGTCATTACTCATTAGTGAATGCGCGTATACATGAACATAGGCGTACCGGGCGGGGGGGGGGCAGCCCCCCCAGTTTTCTGGGCAGTCTGGCAATATTCGATCAACAGTCGGGCAATTTTGGCTTGCAATAAAAAAATGGGACAAATTCTGTCAATTGTGTCTAAAACTAAGTCAATTTTGTGTAAATTAAGTCAATTTTTTGGCAAATTTTGAGATTTTTCGAAAATGTGTGTTATGTTCCGAAAAAAATAGGTTGTCCGGAAAAATTTTTTGACCCCTAAAATGGTACACTGACCGAATTTTTTTTGGCGACGGGTTGAGGTCGCCAAAATAATTTTTCCGGAAAAATTTTTTTGATACTAGTCGGGCAGAATCCGAAAAGTCGGGCAATTTTCTTTCCGCCCCCCTAATTTTTTCCTTCCGGTACGCCCATGTACATGAAACTGTTTTTTACAGTTTCAATATTAGTTTGTAAATCTCTGAATGGTAAAACTTGCCAATACTTCAATAATACGTTTCAAAAAAAAGACAAAAAAGCTTTAGTTTTGCAGAGTTAAATTCTCAAACGTGTAAGGCAATAATAAGATCACGAAATTATTTGAATAAACCACATCGCATATATGGGGGGGCGAATGTCCTAAAGAGGGGCGATATTCTTAGGGTATTCGCCCCACCCCCTTGGGAGGCGATATTCCTAGGATATTCGCCCCCCGGGGGCGATATTCCTAGGAATATCGCCACGTTTTGAGGGGGGGAATTTCCTGGGGGGGCGACCTTTTTAAAAATTCTATCTTGCCCCCCCAACATTTGAGTTTGCCCCTCAAATGCCCCCCCAAATTTGGAAGCCTGGCGCCGCCACTGTAAATATCCCTTAAAGCCCGGGACAAACTGGGTAATATTGTTGCGCAAAGATATTTGTCATATTTATATTTGTCATACTAATGTACGGTGGCCCAGACGCGACAGCACAAAAACAGTTTTTGTATTTTTTGATTTTTTGATTTTTGATTTTTTGATTTTTTGATTTTTTGATTTTTTGATTTTTTGATTTTTTGATTTTTTTATATATATTTGGATTTTTTAATGTTTAAAGACCTTGTCAATGTAATATACACAAACAAGGAAACAATACTATTTCAAAAGAGCTCTTGTTGTTATATTCGTCTTGTATGCAATCACATTTCCCCCAGTCTCTACCTGTCATCAGATATCTATATAAAACGTCTCTTATTACTTAATCCCTATTAAACCATATAATCACTAGCATATGTTACAATATCCCCCTCTTTAATTGAGAGCGTCCTCGATCTCTAGTTCATCTAAGTTATAATCCTGATATCTATCAGGTTGTCGGCGATTACGGTTAGACCTACGCAATTGGATCAGCTCCTCTGCTGGTAACAGCTGTGCGTCCGCCAGCCTCTCTCCGTGATGTATCACTGGCTCGCCTGGGAGCAATTCGACTCTCGAGTTGTGCTTTTCTGGTTGATCAACAGACAGGGTTTCTTCGATTCTAGGCTGGCGTATGTCTAGCTTAAGTCGATTGCGATGTACCACTCTTGTCTTACCGTTCCCAGGCCCCGGCTTGATATGGTAGTTTACCTTGCCCAGTCTCTTGATCACTACGTAAGGCCCCGTCCACGGTGAATGGAATTTTCGGCTCAAGCCCTTTGGTACCGCTTTGTTATTGAGCCACACCCGATCCCCTTCCTTTAGCGCTGTACTTCGGTCAACGTCATTATGTTCGTCGTACCCTTTCTTCTGCTTACTTTGCGCCACGTCAATGTTCGTTTTGATGCTGCGATGTACGTCCTTTAATGTCTTCTCCAGTTCATCACAGTAATTTGAAATAAACTGTTCCTTAACTTCAGTTTCGGTGTTCATAAGTACCAGCGGTGTAGTGGCTTCGCGACCATAAATTGCCTGGAAAGGTGAAACCCCAGACGAGGAATGCACACTGTTACGGTATGCAAACAAGGCCAGTGGTAAGTGATCGTCCCAATCATTATGGTCCTTATTTACATAAGCTGTCAGAATTCCCTTTAACGTGCGATTCATTCTCTCAACTTGTCCGTCCGTTTGGGGATGGTACGGCGAAGTTCTTAGTTTTCGCACACCGAGGAGACTGAACACTTGCTTCATGAGATCGGCCTCGAAGTTCCTTCCTTGATCGGTTAGAAGTTTACTTGGGACTCCATGTCGAGTCACTACTTCATTAACGAAGGCTTTAGCTACCGTCTCGGCACGTTGATTGGGCATTGGCACCGCCTCTACCCACTTGGTAAAGTGATCGGACATAACCAAGATGTACTGGTTCCCCCGTGCAGTCATAGGAAGTGGACCTAATACGTCCATAGCCCACAGTTCCATCGGTTGTCCAATTTCTATGCTCTGCATGGGTGCCTTTTGAGATGGGACGGGTGTTTTCCGTCTGTTGCACTTTTCGCACTCGGCTATCCATAGTTGCACTTCTGCTGCCATTCCCGGCCAATAATATCGTCGTTGCAGACGTTCTAAGCAGCGGTTTATTCCCATGTGTCCCGAACATGGGTCATCATGAGAAAGTTTTAAAAGGTCGCAACGCATCTTTCGAGGGACAACCAAAACTAGTCGCTTCGATGGAGTACCTTTATCTACACAACGGTGTAGAACGCCATCTACCATTTCTAGTTGTGACCACAACTGTCTGTAGCGTCGCCTTTCACCATTCTCCTTAGAATTATCATTATCATTTCCTTCCTCTGGTAGATCATCGCTGCAGCTTAACTTCTGCATTATCATGGAAATGCTTGGGTCGTCCTGTTGTGCCTTTAAGATTTCTGTCTTGGACCACGACGTGCACACCTCGGTACCGTTTACACCGACCATCAAGTCCTCATCCACGCTTTGGTCTGGTATCTGCGGGGGTGTCACTCGAGGGAAACGCGATAAGGTATCTGCGTTGCTGTGTTGTCGACCCGGGCGATGCTTGATTTCGAAATCGTACTCCTGTAAGGCAAGGATCCACCTGGCGAGACGACCTTTCGGTTCTTTCAATCCTTGCAACCACGTTAAACTTTGATGGTCTGTCACTATGTCAAAGGTGTTTCCGAGTAAATATGGCCGCCAATAATTGACTGTCCAAACAATGGCTAGACACTCTTTCTCCGTGGTTGAGTAATTTTTCTCCGCAGACGTAAGGGTCCGGCTGGCATACGCGATCACGTACTCGTTTTCACCTCTTCGCTGGGACAAGACAGCGCCGAGGCCGAAATCACTGGCATCCGTATAAATGGTGAAAGGAACGGAGAAGTCTGGTAGGGACAAGATAGGTGCTGAACACAGACGACTTTTGAGGTCATTAAATGCTTTGTCGGCCGCAGGTGTCCAACAAAATTCTGGTTGGCCACCCTTGGTTAGGTCGTGGAGCGGTGCAGCGATGTCCGCAAAGTTCTTAATAAACCGTCTATAGTATGAGGCCATCCCAACGAACGCTCGAACATCGGTGAGAGAGGTCGGGGTCGCAAATTCTCGCACGGCCTCAACTTTGGACGAATCTGGTTCTGTTCCCCGTGCAGATACAACGTGGCCAAGGAATTTCACCGATTCTTGTGCAAATTGGCACTTGTCTCGCTTGATCTTCAACCCTGCTGCCCGAATACGACGAAATACTTCGTCCAAAATACGTTGATGTTCCTCCCACGTATCCGAGAAAATAATAATGTCATCCATGAATACTAGGCAGCCTTTAATACCCATCAATATATTCCCCATCATGCGCTGAAATGTGGCGGGAGCGTTAGTTAAACCAAAGGGCATAACTGTAAATTCATAGTGGTTCGCACCAACGGAGAAAGCCGTTTTCTCCATATCCTCTTTCCTTAGAGGTACTTGCCAGTACCCGGAAGCAAGGTCCAAGGTACTAAAGTAACGCGCACCGCCTAACTGGTCCAGAATTTCGTCTATACGAGGCATAGGATGAGCGTCCTTCTTTGTCACCGAGTTCACTCGCCTAAAGTCAACGCAAAATCTATAATCCCCGTCTTTCTTCGGAGCTAATACGATTGGTGAGGACCAGGGACTGTTACTAGATCGGATTACACCTCTTTCGATCATGTCGTTCACTTGCTTGTTCACTACAGTGTTGAGATGAACAGGAATTCTATAAGGCCGTTGCTTCACAGGACGGCTGTCTCCTGTGTCAATCGAGTGTTCTGCTACAGTGGTTCGGCCTAAAGGGTCATTTGGTCCGCTTACAAAAATATCTGAATAATTATCTAACAGTACGCTTAATTTATTGACAGTTGGTGCAGTTGTCTCGATTACCAACGCCACTTCTCCCGATGGCCAAGTTAATTTCGAATTTGCTATATCCACGACCATTCGCCCTGACTTCAAAAAGTCAGCACCTAAAATACAGGTGTTCCTCATTCCTACGACCATAAACTGGTGGGATATAGTCAATGTGCCGATACTGAGTTCCAATTCTTTCATTCCTAGGACTTGTAGTTCCTCTCCACCGATCCCTCTTGCCTTCAACGAACATGGCTTTAAAGGCCCACTTATAAGTTCTCGACTTATTAACGATACCGTTGCACCTGTATCCACCAAACATTTTTGCTCATGGGCACCCACTCGTGTCTTGATGAAAACCGCAGTAGGCTGGATACAGTTTATGGGCAAGGCCGTATTTTCTTGGACGGACCCCCGGCCTAGTAATGGGTCGGTCCTTGGTCGTTTCCCTGACGCGGTTGACCAGCGACAGGGGACTGGTATCTAAATCGGCATTCTCGCGCAAAATGTCCGATTTGCCCGCACACGAAGCAGTAATTTTCGGCGCTGCGTTGTCGGTAATTTGGTTGTCGACTTCCGTTACCGGTGCTTCTACACTCGTTGGCGATGTGGCCCATCTTGCCACATTGATAGCAAGGCCCCCGTCTTCCCCGAGTAGAATTTCGCGCTGACGTGGCGTTGACATTGGCGACAGATACAGATAATTCACTAACCTTCCTGGTAAGTGTTTCTACATTTTCCATCAACTGCGCAACCAAGGGCTGATCCCTCGTTGTTGTCTGCAAATTGTCGCTCGCACTTGCCAGGTTGACTTGACTCCCGGTTTGGTGCGATGAAATTTGACTCACTAAATCTAGTTGCTGGGCAACCGCAACCATTTCTTCATAGGACATGCTTGGTCGTTGTAATAGTTCCCTTTTTAGTTCTGTGGGTACTCCTTCGATAAATTGTTGCTGGAGTAGGACATCTCTGTCTCCGTTTTCGATTTTTGGCATTGCGCGCCTTAATAGTGCCTCTAAATTGTAGGCGAACACTTGTATGTCTTCGTCTGGCTTTCTCGTTCGACTGCGAAACGCCATCATTGCAAGATGTTTGCCCGTTGTATCTCCGCCAAACGCCGCCGTTAAAGCTTTCGTAAGGGTTTTATAATCTTCTTTGGCCTCTGCTGCGAGACGTTCAAAAACTGCGAAGGCCTTACCAGACAAAAGTGTCGGTAACCTTTTTAACATGTCGGTATCTTTCCAGTCGTTTGCGGTCGAACAAAGCTCGAATTTTCGCAGCCATAAAACAATATCCCCATCTGAAAAGGTCTCGGGAAGCGCTACGCTCGTACGACTCGAAGTTGCCATCCTGGTCACGGCACCAAATGTAATATACACAAACAAGGAAACAATACTATTTCAAAAGAGCTCTTGTTGTTATATTCGTCTTGTATACAATCACATTTTCCCCAGTCTCTACCTGTCATCAGATATCTATATAAAACGTCTCTTATTACTTAATCCCTATTAAACCATATAATCACTAGCATATGTTACATGTCGTACTGTCGTTCTGGATGCACAAGGAAAGAGATATTCTTGCAAGAAAATTTCATTTCACAGGTAGGTAAATTGACTTGCAATTAACTGTGACTTTGCCGTTGCCATTTTTCGTGATTGTTTGAATTGTTTTTTAGTTTACCAGTTTTATAGTTTTTAGTCAATACACTGGTACGTTATTTTTTAAAGAATTTATTGTGTGATGGGAATTTGCCTGCCAGCAAAATGTAAATGAATATGTATGTGTGTTTGAATATAAATTAGACCATATTATGGGCTCAGTAAAAAATTATTTTAATAACTACGTTTCGGAGTATAACTCCATCTTCAGGTTAAAAGTGAATAAAGATATAAAAACTGTGATAAAAACTTTCAAAACAATTACAAATTTTATATGTAAGTATTTTTAATGCTGTAAGCACAGAATAATACACAGAAGTCCATCTCCATTGTTTTTAGCGTAAGCTCTATTCGTCATGATTCGTCACTCAGCAAGTACCGTAAACAGAAGCAATCGCCCCCTGGACATAGATTATAGATCATACCAGATGTCTCACTCAGCCAAAATTGTGTCCGCGATTTTTTATGAGCACGAATTGGCCGCCATTTTGGCAGTAAGTGTAATCCACGCCCAACCTCGTCCCCAGGGTCTTCTTCGTGCATGGCGCGTGAAAAATGAGAAGACCCTGGTAAAGGCTGTTCTAAACTGCGTTGTGATTGGTTTATACATTTGACCTTGAATGTGCTTTGAGGATGTTGTTATAATGAATATGATTGGTTTACCGCTAAATAATTCTTGTAATGAGCCCTACGATTGGTTGCATGATTTACAAGGATTTTCACAACAATAATTTGTTTGTAGTAAAATGCATGCTTCGCCAAGGCGCGAAGCTCGTTTCTGGCAAATATTTTCCAACTTTCAGCCTAATATCAGGCACAAGACATCATTTTGGTACTTCAAAGTTGAGACAGCTTATGCTCACATCGTTATCGAAGGTATGAATATATACACACACTGTATGATCAAACAAACCACAGAACCATTTGCGTTTGTGACGTTTAGTTCCTCTCAAATACTACCACTTGTTTAACTAGTACGAAAACCTCTTGTCTGCTTCATGTGACAGTTTAATATCAGTCTCAGATGAATATGCATTTTTATAGCAGAAATAGAGGCACAGAACGATTGCTGTTTGTATAGCTTAATTGTTACATGTTTAAAAATTATAATAATAAAATAAGCAGTTCTTGCTGGGCTCATAGGACACCAGGAAATAATAAAAACGAATCTAAGATCCTATGCAATATTAAAATTTTGGTTATGTCAATAATTTGTGCCACTGCAGCCAACTGCTGGAGCACAGCTACTTGAATTTTCCACAAGAATGGATGCCACTGACCACCAAGAATGGATGCCACAAATGGAACATTTAAAATATATTCAACATAACTATAAAATTATTTTCAGTTAAATCTAGCATTAGTGTTACACTGTAAATCATCCATAATTATCACAGGTGTACAGAGAGTACACTTTTCAACCCCCTCCCACAGCGACTTAACCGATGAATATTGGTTATGAACCCGCCTACCTGAAGCATATAGTTTGTACACTTCAGGAAATGTTGGTAGTTCTGGACAACCCATAATTGAATTTCAGTAGCCTTTACATCATTGTGAATTACCATTTGCATGCATGTAACACTAACAGCATGATCTTTATTCCATACCATATAGGAAAAATTGAACACATCTGTCCTGCAGAGCTAGTACAAATTTACATTAGCAACTATTGAATCAGTGAGGGAGGTATAATAAAGCAAGTGTTTAAATAAATGCAGCCAAATCAAAATTGTTTGTCTCCACACTACACTTCCTCATCAATGGACAGCTCAATGAGAACAAATGTTGTGGACAACTGTGGTTTGGACATTGCAGGCTGGCTGCACATTTTGCAATGATGTACATGCAGGGGATCGGTTGTTGAAGCATGAATGAAATCGATTTCAAAAAAGCTCCAAGGCTTACTTTATGAGAATGGGTCATTCCAGAAAACATCCATACCACCCCCACAGAGGAAATAGGAAGTTAACCCCCTTCAGATGTCCTAATACATTTACTATTATCAGAAACAATTTTTTCTCCCCTCCCCCTCCAGACGGCAGAAATTTCCTCCATCGGGGAGTATGGATCTTTTCTGGAACGACCCAATTCATTTTCCATATGAGTGAGAGTTCCTATCAGCCGCATGTGAGGATGCATATTACCACCTCTTTTCTTTACCCTTGCACAGTACAGAGAAGGAAAAACAAAGACCAGATTTTGAACCAAGTAACTTTGGTATTTAACTTAAAACAGCACTGTATATAACTTTAAATACTGTAAAAAATGAAATATCAGCTAAATACTAATTCAGTAAGAATTGTCTTGGTATGGAAATATCTTGTTCTGTTGTATATGCATTGTTGAATTGCCATGTCACTTTCTTGAGTATTACCAGAATATTAAGTATAGTTGAGCCAGCTTCCTAATATTATGGAATCTAGGATAGTTGTTGACTTTGCGGTTTTCTTAATAATCTCATATTAGCAACATTCCTAGATGCGAAGACTAACAGCATTCCCATCCCCATTAAGTTGTACATATACAGTTGCAGTCTTCTTGACAGTTCTTGTTTTATCCATATTGAAATTTGAGAAGCATGAATATCTAAAATATAATACAATTGATTTGCATTTCATTTCACAAACTGGAAACCTAAATCTATATGTTACACTAAATCTATCCAATTAATTTATTAACAGTAGATTTATTTCTAATTGAGAGAGAAACATACTTACATAAGTTACATTTGAACAAAACTATCTCTAAACTGGTTGGCAATCTTTTAGTTTTACTGATTCACCATTCAGTGCACAATATAAACTCACAATACAAATGAAATTTCTGCTGTCTGAAAGGGGATGGAGAAATGCACTTTTAGAATGGTAAAATGTACTAGGATGTGTAAAAGAATTTATGGGAGTTCTAATCTGTATGAGAGCTGTGGATCTAAGGCAAATTATTCCACATGTAGGCACTTTGCATGCTCCAAGGGAATAAACTATAAATTACAGTATTATTATATACTTGAGTATTTATTAACATGCGATAATTTTTAGTCAAAATAACTTAAACAAGTGCCAACGTTCACAGTGTAAAATGGATATGAGTCTATGGCCCACTAGTAAATTTTCATTATCAAATTATAATTTCTCAAAACTAAGCGCTTTAAAAAAATACTTTGTAGGCATATTAGCACCAGTCATAGGGCCATTATATGTTGAATTATAATATAAATAACAATAATATATTGTAGTTTTTCAATTACCTTCACAGTGACAGTGTTGTCAGACTGCCAGTGCAAGCAGCCGTGAGACATGACAAACAACGCGAATTCTTCGGCCAGGGAGATAAAAATTAGACGTGCTAGCTTCTTGTTACTTTCTCTCTCTAGACATCTTAATTTTTGAAGAGAAATTACTTATCTAGAGGTATATTTTAGCAAAAAAATACATTTCCAAAGTGAAATATTTCATCTCAAGAAGGCCATGAAAAATTTGGACGCCAGCAATGAATTGGTCAGCGCCAAGGCAAATTCGCTTTTGCGCATGCACTAAAATGTCCATGAATCGTGGAGATTTTCACAGCCTTTACCAGGGTCTTCTCATTTTTCACGCGCCATGCACGAAGAAGACCCTGGGGACGAGGTTGATCCACGCCATGAAACGTGACCAATCACGCATTTTGGCAGTAAGCGCCATTTTGGCAGTAAGTGTCGCACGCGTCATCTGGCGTGATAGCCTTGCGAAAATCGCGGACACAAAAATCATAGAGGTATATACACAGTGAGACATCTGGTATGATCAATCATCTATGCCCTGGACATACGCCTTTTTTAGTATTTCCAGGAGGGGGACTGCTTCTGTTTATTTTTAGTTCAATGGACAATGGGTATACCTTCCTATTCTGTGACTAGGCGTACTGTTCCAGTACTTCGTATTAATGTACAACTAAATGAACTAATTATTAAAGAGTAAACAGACCTTTAAACTGAAGAACTTGATTGGCTTGTATACATTGGTTTCTTTATCATATAGTTCAATTGCTGTTGCTTGTAAATGTTTTATAAACCAGTACTGCGAAGTAGCGAAATTTCGGGCCGTCTTTCACAACAAATAACATCACAATAACTGCACATCATTTTCTCTTTAATACAGAATCATTTTCCCCGTCCATTGAGTTATAATTTCCAAAACGAACCAGTCACTATAACGTAAAATAAGCGGGTATTTGTGAACAAAAATGCCGTTTGATATAACACGAGGTAACCAGCGCCATCTTGTCTTCTCCAAACATTACAGATTTTCCCGCCAAAACCCGCCTCCAAAGTCCCGTATGTACCTGACGTCACAAGTGTCATCGACGGGGGGAAAAAACTTTTTCATCTCTTTTTTTCTTTTCTTTTTTTCACATTATTGTACGTTGGAACAGCACTATAGTATCAATAGTATCAATATATATATAGCCTTAGTCTTAGAATGTTATATATTTTATGGCAATATTTTATAAAAATTTCATCGGCAAGTTGCTGAATATTTCAAAAGTATCAACAATTAATAATGTTTCCAAGACCTCTCTGAAAATCGGAAGCAAGTCATTAAAATGATATAATTATATGTTCTATTTCATTTCAAAAAACAAATGTTCCTCTTTTGTTACGATAGCACAACCCTGGATTCCAAAGCCTTTGACAGTAAATAATGAATTGAAACATTGCAAAAGCTCTGGTTCAACAGGAAGATTCTTTGATTTATAAACCGTGTCAATCACAGAACAGAATTAGTGCTGTTAGTACAGAATCTGTACTAAATACTAAAACCACTAATTCTGTTTTGTGATTGGCGCAGTTTAATCAAAGAATCTTCCCGTTGAACCAGAGCCTTCGCGATGTTTCAATTTATTATTTATTGTCGAAGGCTCTGGAATCCTAGCCTGCGTGCAGGCCCAAGGGAACTGATATCAGTTCCCTTGGGCCTGCACGCAGGCTACTGGAATCCAGGCAATCTCGTTCCCCGAGCCTGCAATCCTCGGGAGGGAACGCGAGGCTCTGGGATAATCCGTTTCAGGGAGGAATCTGATTGGCCATTGAAATGGATGCGTAGTTCAATCTTAGCCAGGATTCTTGGCTTCCGGTAATGGATTATCCCAGAGCCTTCGATTCGTTCCCGAGGATCGCAGGCTCGGGGAACGAGATTGGAATCCAGGGTATGATAGCTGGTCAGTATAATCTGCGGACTGCAGACCGGACTGGGTACAAAATGCAGACTGGGGGTATAAAATGCAGACTGAGGATAAAATGCAGACTGGGGGTGAATTAGGGATATTTTACTAGAAGTTACTATCGCAAGGAAAGTGCTGCCTCACCCCCAAGGGATCGAAGGCTGCATGTGCAATTTGCTGAATAGGGGGCTGTTTTATATATGATCCCGCTTTGCCATAAAGAGATGTGAGGCGGGGTTATTTTGATGTATTGAAACAAGTCACAGTGCACAATTCAGCAAAAGAACTTCATTATTTTCTGGAGATAGATTTAGTTAACTGTACTGTAAAATGAAATGTAATAACAATCTTCTGGAACTACAAGATCTTTTCTACAATATTTGAATTCTCTTAATTAACCAGCATTTTAACTTTTGTTTAGCCTAGGCATAAAAAAAAAATACCTGTGGTTCCGGTTTCATATCGTGAAAAAATTAGGGTTGGTAGGTCGGAAATAAATTTTTTTTTTAATATTTTTTTCATGGTTTTGGCCATAGATATCTTATATACACTAGATAGTGCATCTAATTATTCTGCAATTCAAAAATTGAAGCCGTGATTGCAGTCTCAGGTCGTTCCCATGAAATGAGAAGATTCGTATATTTTCTATTTCTTGAACAGGGAACTTAAACATTAAGTTAACCCTATTGCAAATACGTTTTTAAACTATTCAAATGATGAAAGTTAATGTTGTTTTTAAGCGTTTATTAGCAAGTGGGAACGACCAACATGGCCGCCATCTATTCAAATGGGGGTAACCGCTGGAATATTTTTGGCTTCAATTTTACTAAAAGAGATGCGCTATCTAGTGTATATAAGATATCTATGGTTTTGGCGCTTTTTTCTGGGCGATTTGCAGTAGGGTCCCAACATCAATATTAACTAGAGATGCGTATTTCCTATGGACAAATTTAGACAATTTGGTTCAATAATTAGTGTGACAACAGACGCCATTTTGGCACACTGTATGAGCAGCCAGCAACCACCTGGAGAAAATAGGGTCGCACAGTCAATCGCGTTGAAAAAATAATAGGGTCGGTAGAAAAAAAATAGGGTCGGTCGGGAACCGGAACCACAGGTATTTTTTTTTACGCCCTACCGACTTATTTCAATACATCAAAATCATGACATCCCATCTTCCATCATGTAAACAGACCTAATCTATTCCCTAAGACACCTGTTCAGTAGGTAGGAAAAGTGCAATTTGAATATCAAACACCTTGCACAAGGTCAGCTAAATATTCAATGCTTATAACTTCTTGCTTTTGTATGTATAATTATAATACTGTCAGTGGTGAATCTAGCCATTGCAACCATAAGCGTATGGGCCGGGGGGCACAGACCCCCCAAAATTTTCACGGTCAGGCAGAAATCCATGCGTCATTCGGGTAAAACATAAAAATTTCACAAAATAATGTTATGCAAACCAAAAAATTATGTTACTGTATGTCCGGAAAAATTTGTGCATTTGGTGACCCCCCCCCCCCAATTTTGGGGTGAAATATTTATTAGCGACGGTCGGGCAAAGTAATACTGTGCCCCCCAAACAAGATTAGGCCCGTACTCCCATGATTGCAACAGGTCATGCTATGCAAGTTTCTAATAATTTGCATCAATTGGTCAAATAGATGCAGGTTTATTGGCGTGGCATGACCAGTTGCCATGGCAAGCTTGCCACTGAATATTAGACAAAATATATAAACGATAAATAAATTTATCATATTATATATAAACGATAATAATACTTGAATGAGTCATTGGACATGTAGAGTTTAATAGCAATTTCATATATATAGATTGAATTTAAGTCAGTTTCTGTCCCAGTTATCATTTTAATAGCTGCACCTTCAAGGCTACCCCTGTTGCAAAACCACTGTCACTGAACAATCTGCTGACACCTGATGGGGAGACAAAATCTATTTGTTGAAAGTTTTGTTTCATACGTGATACATCAGCTTCTGCATGGCGACACCATTCATTTGTAATGATTAAGATTGTACTCAGTCAGAACTGCAGAACTATATAATACAAGAAATTGTGAGCATTAATTATCAAAAAATATAGTATACCCTGAACTGTAGTATATCTCAGAGATATACTGACATATCTCAGAGATATATACTGTACTGACATATCTCAGAGATATATTCTTACAGACCATTATACCTTTTACAAAAATCGGTCGACATGTTATTACATGTAACTGGGTTAACATTTCCACACTAGGTTGCTAATATAGGAATATCTTCGTACAAGTGAGTTACTGTAATTTTTCATTCGTATACAATTGTGTGTTCCAATGCGGGCAAGATACTACTCAATTTATATTCCCATAATAACAATATTAATAATAAACTATCACTGTCATTATTTATACCTTGAAGTTCCTTGAAGTATGATGTTCTATCAAGCCTATGAATGCTACAATCGAGTCTTGACGAGCTACACACTTGTTTATAATTATGAAGACTTGTAGTCAATTCATTCGCTTCAAGTTTCAACGCGTATCGACCAAAACTCATTGTTACAGTATTTGTGATCAAACTTTTATCACTTCCTTGAAAAATATTTCGACAAACAGCCAGAGTCCAGACAAAAAATTTGCGACACAAATGCGTACATGTAAACATGTTTACAAATTGTCATGGTCCATGGTGGTGTTCGCGAGGTTCAACCAGGGTATTCGGAAAGTCAAGTCGCGATCTGGAGTATGTTATTTTTACAGTAAAATTTCTGTGACGTCAAAATACGTCATAAATCTGATCATCCGTACAAGATTCCCAAAAATGACTTGTTGAATCCACATAACTCGCGAGCCGGAAACGGACTGGTGCGAAAAACACATCGTCAAGAATAGTGTGCTGCCTTCGGCAGCAATAAACCCTAATTTGATCATTATCAACATTATGAAGTTAACTGATCAAATTTCGATCGCTGCAGTCAAAAGGCGCCGCTTCACATGCCATTTGATAAACATAACATAATCCTTTGCGACCTTTGTGCACTCATGATTTCAGCAATCATTACGATCCACAAAAGCGATATATAGTACTGTATAGCTTTGTTTCCCGCATGATCTAGAAACAGTGGCGTAACTACTATGGGCTCAGACCGGGTGAACCTGGGGTCCCCAACCCAAATGGGGGCCCCCAGGCTTAGGCGATAAGGCAAAAACATTGGCCAGGGCCTTTGATATGTTACAGTGTCGTTTTATAACCATCATAATTCTGTAAAATCTCTCCCCAAAGTCCAGGAAATGGCATTTCAGAGAGTCTAAATTCAAAAAATTTCCGGATGACCATGCCCTGGATCCCCTAGAAAACTCGTGCATATACGGCGCTTGACTCGTGCCTTTGGCACTTCTACTAGGGGGCCTTCGAAAATTTTGAACCGGGGGGCCCTTGATATAACGTTACGCCACTGTCTAGAAACCCACGACTAAACACTAATGTCGTATAAAATAATTTGTAAAGCCGTGATTTTCTAACTTATCAATATTTTCTGCATCGCGTGGCAAACGTTGACAGACAGCCAATTGTCTTATGTGCATGCCTACGGCAGCAAACATTTTTCGCACAGTCACAGATAATTTTACAACCCATCTGAAATATATATGCGACTGGGGCTTCCTGAGTTAACAGCGAGGCAATACAGTCACATTTTTATCACATCATCAAACTAAATCTTAGGATCAAAGAAAATTGCTATACTTACATCATAACGGTTACTCTCCAGGTACTCAAACACTATATTCTGCACAGTCCTGGAAGACAACCCCAACTGAAAGCCAGCAGCCGAATAAAAACATAGTCCATCATCGCCGGGAGGATTATACGAAATCTTTGGTCCAACCTCTTCTATTCTGCTCTGAAGTACTTCCATTTCACACAAGTTTTATACCCTACAGCAATGCGGCAATGCAAATGAAGATGTTTTTAAGAGAAAGCTCGTCTGCACGTGTATGCGTTAACCAAAGTTTAATCGCTAATAAGGTTCGAATGACAATTTCTCGCAAGTTTTGATCCAGAACTGAAAGCAAATCCCGACATCCGGGGTGACACTTCGACGTGTCAGTGTTATTTTTCATTTTGCTGCGAATTTGTTGCGCCGATGAGGCATAACTAACCCAGGAAAATATCACTATTAATAAAAATTAATGTTGAAATATTTTCCGGTTTTATATTCCCCAGCCATGCATGGAGTAATACTTGTATTCAAATTCGCGCAGTAATCAAATTCGCGCAGACGATAGGAGCCATAGGCGCAAGAATTTACAACATGAGCGGAAAATAATCTGTGCGAAAAATGTTTGCTGCCGTAGGCATGCACATAAGACAATTGGCCGTTTGTCAACGTTTGTCACGATGCAGAAAATACTGATAGTTAGAAAATCACGGCTTTACAAATTATTTTATACGACATTAGTGTTTAGTCGTGGGTTTCTAGATAATGCTGGAAACATAGCTATACAGTACTATATATCGCTTTTGTGGTCGTAATGATTGCTGAAATCATGAGTGCACAAAGGTCGCAAAGGGTTATGTTATGTTTATCAAATGGCATGTGAAGCGGCGCCTTTTGACTGCAGCGATCGAAATTTGATCAGTTATTAACTTCACAATGATCAAAATAGGGTTTATTCGTTAGTATACATCGGCGTATAAAACATATCTGTTTGTTCAAACTAAACTTTGCGTTTAATAGCATTAGCGAAGCATACTTACTCTGCGCCGTGGCAAATTCCATAATAGGGATAAAACATTGACGTTGGGCTAAAGCAAGTTAATTAAGTGTGATACGTATGTGCAATGGTAAGTATTTGATTCTGTTACTAAAAATTTGCGAACAAATTATAGAGTCAAAAAATTGACCCTCGACATTTTTTCGACCCTCGACATATTTTTCGACCCTCGACATTTTACCCTCGCCCTCGACCTATTACCCTCGACCCTCGACCATTAGTCAAACTCAGTTTTGTTACGTGTCGTTATTATAAAGACGCGGGCACCAGACCCATTATGCGTGCCGTAGACGAGCTATGACTGGTGTGGGTCTCAGACGAAAAATTGAACATAGTTCGTCTAGCATGTTGCATCCGTCTTTATATTGAAGACACACTCAACCAGGCGAATAATAAATGCTTGCCGAAGTCCATAGACACGCATAATGCGTCTCTAGTATGAAAAGGGCCAATAAAACTGTCGTCTTTAAATGACAGATACTGCGTCGTAACTTATAAAGTTAAAACAGTGATTCTTAGTGTTTTAAATTCGTAACAGTGATTCGTAGACTTAGTGTCGTAACTTATTAATTTAGAAACAGTGATTCCCAGTGATTTTGTTGGATGATATCACATGAGAAAAAGCCAACCAGACAACCAGTAAATTAGACAAGTGCGGTGTCGGTGAATATATACCAGTTAAAATCCCGCTTGAGTGAGCTTCAATATTTAAATGTAATGCATGCGAGGCAAACCACACTAGCCATAAACAAACTGATCAGGACTATAGACCTAAGCAAATAAGGTAGCTAATATATAACACTGATAATTTAGTCAATGCCACATTGATAATATTAATATGTATATAGGAGCTTATATATAACAATGAGAATATGTGTTTATTCGTGGTTTTTTGGAGAACGAGGCATACACATGCATTGATATATTAAGTATTTAGAATGTATAATATACATGAGGTAATAACAATGAAAATATATGTTCATTCCTTTAGACGCGGGCACCAAGTAAAATGCAAAATCATCAGTTGAAACTTCACTCGTGTTTTTTTTTCAAATTTTGGAATTTTTGTAAAATATCGCGTGCGCCAGCAATTTCTCTGCACAGCGACAACAAATTTCCCAGCTGCTAGAATATTCTTAAAAAATTATCGTGTTACCATGACAACTACTTTAGATACTTCATGTTCGGAAAATATAATGGTTTTGTCAGCAAGGCGAGTGTTTCTGCATGCATGTATTTTCTAGTAAATTTTGTATTTTTTATTTCTTTGAGTTTTGTTCCAACCATTAATTCAAAACAATTAGAGCTGTCAAATTACTACAATACGTCATAGCTAATTTGAATTTGAAAGGGTTCAGTTTTTCTATACACACCGTATATGAATGATAATGGAGATAATGAGTCGGCATGCATATACATAACTCAAGCGGCAAGCGCTACTTATAATTGGACCGCAGAGAATACTGTGCCAAAAAGTTCCAAGCCTTATTAAAAAAATTATTTTTAATATATTATAATATTATAAATTCCTATTACTTTGCGGTATATATGTGCAATCTTGTGAACGCCGACAAATTAACTCAATATTGATCAGTTCATTGTTAGCTCCATTCAAGATATAAAGGTTCTCAAAAATACTTCATTATCACATGCATTTAATCTATTATAACAGGTGAATGAAAAGTGATGCTTTATATTTTTAGGAATATTAGCCTGGTTTAAGTTGCTGCCATGCATCCTGCATTTTAGCTTATTCCTGTAGTGCGGTATAATTTTTTAAACATAGATGAAATCTAGTGAAGAAATAACCAGGCAAATATTTCACTAAATATGTACTTTGACAGATTTGTTTAGCAACTATCGTTGTGAGCATGCAACCCCTTGCAAGCAACTTTTTCAATTTTAATTCTCAGTTTTGCCATTTACAACATCGCGCAATGTAATTTAGTATACTTATATTTCAATTTAACGACACTGCCATTTTCACTCGCTTTGCGTTCATTCAATTCAGGGATTTTTGCGAGCACATACACCGTAGTAAAAACTCGAACTTCGATCAATTGCGTTTTGGAACTCAATCTTTCTTAGTAAGTAAGAAAAAACTTGATCGTTGTATAATCTTCAACTGTTCAACACGCCATTAAAAACCTGTATTAAGAACGGTTAATTTTTTGCTAGTTAAATGTGCTGAGAGACAAATCGTCTCCTAGCTCATTCGCAAGAACTAAAAATGGAAAATATTTAAAAAAATTTACTCAAAACAAAAACATGGCTCAACTGTTGTGGGAGAGAGTGAACTCGGATGCATGGGTATTGAGGTGATGTTTGGAGCTACTCCGAGTGACGAACATACCGGACAAGTAGAGAAAACTCTACTTGGCCGGCTGTGATTCGAACCCACAATCTTCGGTTTACCAATCCGATGCTCTACCGACTGAGCTAGAGGTCAAATTTCGATCAGGTCGTTAAAAGATGGTAGCGAAAGTAACGTATCATAAATCCAATTAGGCTGAGTGCTGCCACAGATTAAATCCCGCCAAATGGTATAAATCGATTTACAAGTTAGCGGCAGTAACCAAATATCAACGACTTATGTCCTCGCCTGACCATGTCGACTTAACGGCAGTCGCTGACAAGCTAGAAAAAAGTTTTATTGAGCCTTGGCTAGAAATTCAATCAGATCATCCAAGACTGCAAGCAGTGAACACCTGCTTAAGGATACCCCCACCTCTACCATCCATTGGCCAAATCAAAACCGTCCTAAAGCATTCAAATCCCAGGAAAGCCAATGTTGCGGATGATATCGCTGCATTGTGAGTTAAAAGGTATGCGGAAGAACTAGCCCTAGTGGTCCACGATATCGCAGTTGCAAGCATAATGCAAATATCCCACCTCATACAAGCATGCAACAATCAGTCCCATATTTTGAGAGCAGTGAGATGACCACCCACTCAAAACGGAGAGTGACCAACGCTCACGATCATTGATGAACTTTAGACTTCGCTAATGCTTTCGTTTCCTCGGGTGTAAATAGCCGGGCGGAATTAGTATTCTCGCCCCGGGCTTACGCCCAGAACGGCCCTCCGCGTCGTGGGCTCGGGGTTATGTGAGTTACACCTTTTCAACTGGCAATGTTTTGAGCGCTGATTTACTATCGACAGTACGCATTCTAACGCTTTTTCAGCGAAATTCAAACATACAATGTATTGCGCGCATACATGAAATCGATCATCAATACATGAAATCGATCACTTGAATACTAGTCAGTATGGAGGAGTCAAAGTGGCTTATTGTTGTCACACTTCCGGTTATATTAACTTCTTGTACGTAATACTAGATTCAGGATGTTATTCATACCGGCTTAGACCACTTCCTTCCATGTAAAGTAGTTAAAATGCACGACCGAGATAAGCCTTGGATAACACCTTCATACATGCAAGGAACTTATTAAAAGCAGACAGAAGGCATTTTTTCAGAAAAATGAAACGTAACCCTGATCCTAGGAAATGGTGGGACACCGTAAAACAAATAGCTGGCTACCCTAAGAAGAAATCTTTTTCAAGTATTGTCCTAGGAGAGCAAGTCGTCTCTGGAAAGCAACTTGCTGAAAAAATTAACGAGGCTTTCGTATCCGTTACTCGAGATATTC
>CACRXK020004815.1:0-30253 GCA_902702795.2 Paramuricea clavata | reverse complement strand
TCTGCCTGAACCCTGAATCCCTTCTGCATGTAGTTGCGGGATGCCAGTCATACCTTCCACGATTTACTTAGAGACATGACTCCATTCTCAATTTTGTCGCAAAAATATTCCAACCTGAACACAACTCCACGCTATTTGTTGATCTTCCTGGATACAAGAGCCCATCCATAATAACCGGTAACACTTATCGCCCAGATCTGCTTCTTTCGATTTCAAATGATTGTCTGTACATACTCGAACTCTCTGTCGGATATGAATCCAATCTCCAAAACAACGTCGATCGCAAAAGGGAAAGATACAAGCATCTAATTACGCAGGAGAAAGACCATTTCAAAACTGTCAAATTTATTAATTTGTCTATTAGTGCCTTAGGTGTTTTCTCAAAAGAATGTAGCACGTTTATGAAAATGTTGAACGAAGTTGGTCTTGATAAAAAACATCAGAACGTTTGTGTTAAGAAAATACTGTCCATACAACGTACTATATATTTTGTTGTAGAAACAAGGATTGGACGGATCCGGACTTGATGAATATTTAAGAATGAGCTTTCTCTTAGTTTTATACGTGTACTATAGTATTATCAATAATAGTCAATAGTAGTCAATTATAAATTACCTTAATTAGTAAGATTTATAATTGTATACACATAAAATGTCAAAATAAAGTTTCCATTATTATTATTATTATTATTATTATTATTATTATTATTATTATTATTATTATTATTATTATTATTATTATTATTATTATTATTATTATTATCCAGCTCCAGATGGCTCCAGATCCCAATCAGCGGTAACATTAGTCATCTAAAGCTTCCTAAATTACAACTGGGAATTGATTTCTGTCCCCCCTCTGACATATATAATCAACGTAAACTGACAGTGCGCAGAATCTTGAGGACTTCTGTCAACTCCGATATTCAACAGCTATATACCAAAACGTCATCAAAAAACATCGTCACTGATGATATTATTGAACGGGCGGCTGCTAGTATCTCTGAACAATATATGTTAAGAAACGCTGCAAAGAAGATTCTGGTAAAGAAAAACCTTAACGAAATTTGGTCAAACTTTGTAGAACTAGAAGAACAATCCGTGATCATTACCTGCTTAACTGATACTTGCTATAAGAAGATGATTAAAGTATGGCACGAAATTGTCACTCGAATGCCCAGCAATATAGTATGCTTTCCTAGGAGAGCGTTAATTTTAAGTTTAGGAAATAATTCTAACCTAAAGCGCTGGAACATTCGGGACTCCGCCAACTGTGAGCTGTTCAACAAGTTACAAACCCAGCTACACGTTTTTTCCAACTGCAAGGTAGCCCTAGAACAACAACGCTATACTTGGCGGCATGACTCGATTCTGATGACTATTATTCATCACTTAAAAGTCGCAGTTGGTGCAGATCTTCGACTGTTTGCGGACTGTCCTAATTCAGGTACGACCTGTACTTCAACTTTATTTCGAACGCTAAGACCTGATATAGTGGTGGATCTTAAGGGTTCTGTATATGTGGTTAAATTAACTGTTCCCTACGAAACCAATTGTACGAAGGCTAAAAGTCGCAAGAAAGAAAGATACAGACATCTAAGATCTGAGCTGATCACGGCGCGTTATGCGTTTGAAGTTATTACACTTGAAGTAACCACTCTAGGGTTTGTGTCGAAAGATATTGACAGATTTCGTAGATTATTACGAACACTTGAAATGAACGACGAACGTATTATTAAAAAATGTATGGAGGTAGCTCTGAGAGCAACATTCTACATTTACTGCAGAAGAAACAAGCCGTGGAATAACCCAGACTTACTGAATTTTTATTAGCTACTATTGATACAAAGTGTAGAGAATGGACCTATCTGTCTAATATAGTGAACTGTTTCTCTATTTTCCTGTTTTAATTGAAAGTCTAATTATGTGATATATTTGTATAAATTATCATGTTATTAATAAAGATTTCTGTTGTTTAAAAATTATTATTATTATTATTATATTTATTTATTATTATTATTATTATTTTTATTTTTATTATTTATTTTTTTTATTTATTTTGATTTATTTATTTATTTGTTAAGATTTATTTTAACATAGGTCCTATCACTTTGGCCTGAATGTGTGTAAACGTGCTTTCAACGATTTTAAATTTTTAATTTTTTGTAAATTTGTAAATGTCGACAGAAGTCAAATCGGGAGGTAGCCTCGCATGGGCTATTATGGCCCGTTCGCTATTTTCCCGTTTAGGAACTGCATCCTTGTTGTATTTGTACCTTATTAATGTAATATTAAGTTCCCAATAAAGCTGTTAAAAAAATTTAAAAAAAAAAATTTAAAAAAATATCTACATCAAAAATAGTAGTAATTAAATGTAAGTACGTTCTTGACAAAAACGATTTAAACATAATTAAACTACGAAGGTCTGCAGGCGAGGCTGCTTTACACACACAGTTCCAAAGAGGGACGATACGATTAAAGAAGGACGACTGAAAAGTACTTGTTTTACACGACGGAACTTTAAGCATAAGAGAAGGATTTTCACAATTATGAGTACGACAATGGCTAACAAATGACACATAATCAGAAACATTTAAGTCGTAATATCCATGCAATAACTTGAAGAAAAACGTTAAATCCTTTATCTCTCTATCGTATGTTAACGGTAGTAGGTTGAGGGCCAGCAATCGATCTTTGTATGTAATGTCATCTTTCTTCACTTGGAGGATCCATCTCGTGGCGTGTCTTTGTAGTTTTTCCAAGCTAATTCTGTTAAACGACTGATACGGAGACCAGATCTCTGATGTTAGAATGAAAGCGCTCGAGGACACGAATACTCGCTTAAAACGTGAAGTGACAGAGCTGCATCGAAAGTTGGGTGAAGTCGATGCTAAAGCGAATGGAAATGAGCAGTATTCTCGCCGAAACAATCTACGTTTCTGTGGTATTACCGAGAAAGAAACGGAGGACTGCTACGATGAAGTTGTGAAATTTTGTGATCGCGAGTTGGGAGTGGCAATCGAGCGAAGTGAAATTGATCGTGCTCACCGAATTGGTAAACCCCAGCACGACGATGGCCGTCCTCGTGCTATTATTATCAAGCTTACATTAGCTTTCACAGCAAGCTATCAATATTAAAAAAACAAGCGTAGGCTGCGGTAGCCTGCTCACAGACGTTGTAGTTCTTACGCCAAGCGACGAAATACTACCGTCTGCTTACCCGAGCTGCATATTCAATTCCCTTTGTTTTAGCCGAGCCAATCATCTGGCAGTGTTCAAAAACATTAGAGCCAATTGGAAGCCGCCTTATATATTGAGAGATTAGCTACTGGGAAAAGCCCTTGCACATGCATTGGAATATATTGTTTGGGTTGAAACTTGAAATTTGTTTACTTGCGTGGATATATTTTGGAAACTATAGCGTTGAACTTCACGATGTTTACGTAGAATAATATTGTTATCATCTTCTCGCATGTTCAACAAACAATCGGTGTATATAAAGTGCTAAAGCAATGCAGTAGGCGAAATTTAAATTTTTGTTTATAACAATGACAAACAATCAATCGGGAACCAGGATATGTCCAAATGTTGCTCTTGATACTTCCTATATGCCATGACTTCGACGAAAACTTCTAAAAGATTAAGTTCTCATTGTCATGTAGAAAAGTATAGCCAAGTTAGAGTATATTAAACGTTTCGAAGTTTGGGCGAATTGGAAAATTCATCACGGCGCAATTTTAATACAAGTTTCTCGGGTTTGTGTTGTGTTTACAGTTTACATTCAGAAGTGGTTGCTCAGACAGCAAATTAGTTTACTTTGAAGCTAATATTTCGCTTTCTAAGCCACAGTATTATATAAAATTTTCTGTCTTCCGAGTTCTGTTGTCTTATAAAGATAAACCGTTCAAATTTCAGCGAAATATATTCGGCATTTGATGCCGTCTGGCTAAGATTCATACAGTATAAATATGCCAATCCTGTCCGCGTTTTAAATATATTAAACCGAACATCTTTAATATCCAAATCTGATCATTAATGGTGCATTTTATTACCTGGACAAGTATCAGTATCTTTAAATTCAATTTATGTGCAATTTTGACCAAAATTCAACCGACGACTGCTTTCAAAATATATATTTATATTTATTCCGCTCCTAAATCAACTGACGTCACTTTCCAGAATTTGGAAGGTAAATTCTGATTGGTCGACGTAGCGGAATTCAGTTTGGCGCTCGGGTAAGCAGACGGTAGTATTTCGTCGCTTGGCGTAAGAACTACAACGTCTGTGAGCAGGCTAAGGCTGCGGGGGAAATCTTTGTATGTGAATGAAGATTTAACAAGAATGAACCAGCAATTGTTGATGTATGCGAAAGAAAAGTGCCGTGATACAGCTTCGGTCTATACCTCTGATGGTCATATCTTTAAGAGAAAATATGATGGTACAATTTCTATTATTAAGCGAAAAGAGGATTTGAGTACATATTCATGATCGATAATCCCCTTCCTTTACCTTTTACTCAATTTAATTATACTTTGTTAGTTATATGAGTGCTTTTTCTATTACTTTGTTCTTTATTGTGTTTATTCTTCTTGTATCTAATTGTTTAACTATTGAGCAGCCCGAGGTAAGTTTATATTGGTATTTAATCCCAATGGAGCCTAGTTTGATAATGTATAGAGCAGCAATCTGGAATCCCTACATTAATTGAAAATGATCGCTTAATAATTGACGCAAGAGAGAAAGCTGAAATTTTTAATGAATATTTTAGCACACAGTGTAGATTGGAAAATACTGATTCTCCGCTACCTAATTTAATTACTTTTCAAAATACAAGAAAGTTGTCAGATATTTCCACATGCGAACAGGAGGTAAAAATTTTACTTAATAGTGTTGATGTTTCTAAAGCTTGTGGTGTTGATGGTGTGGGTAATTTTTTAATTAAAGCCAGTGCAAATGGTATTGCCAACTCTTTTTCTAGGTTTATAAATACTTTATTAAAAAAAAAAAAAAAAAATATTATTATTATTATTATTTATTATTAAAACTTTATTTACACACGGTATTCTCATCAGGATTTAACATGCAACAAACTAAATTAGATAAATTACAAAAGTAGAACCACGCTAAAGTAAATAGAAAATATAATACCTGCTTTTCATGAGGGCCGTGTACTAAGCTAATATAACAATATATACAAGGAAAGTTAAAATAATTTGGCACAGCCCGATCGGAAATTTATCAAGTTATTTGCTTGCCGTAGCCCAATTGGAAGACTGTTCCACAGCACCGCACCACTATAGCTAAAGCTATTCTTGAGATAATTTGTGCGGGGCTTGGGAACAGCTAGTTTGTTCTCAGTGTTTCTCAGCGAATAAGGATTAACACTGTCACGGTTTACAAACATGGAATGCATGTAATCAGGAGCAAGACCATTTAATGATTTATAGACCATGACAGCTTTTTGAAACTGGCGCTGGGATGCTAATTTTTTCCAGCCAAGTTTCTCAATTAAACCATCAGCATTAGTGTCATAACTGGAGAATGTTAGTACTCTCGCTGCACGATTTTGTAGTTTTTGAAGTTTTTCAGCGAGGGTTTTGTTGCAATTGTCCCAAACTGTGCAACAGTAATTGAAATATGGCTGAACCAAGGAATTAAAAATTAATTGCAATGTTGCGACTGGGACAAATGATCGAACACGTTTTAAAGCGCCAATACCAGAAGCAATCTTTTTTGTTAATTCATTAATTTGTATATTCCAAGATAGATTCTCATCAAGGTACACTCCGAGAGACTTTGCTTGTAAAACCTTGTCAATAGGAACCCCGTCTATTTCTAAACATGGAACTGATCGAAATGTGGCTATTCTTTGTCGTGAGCCAATTAGCATAAATTCAGTTTTGGATTGATTTAGAGTAAGCTTATTGGCGATAAGCCATTTGTTCACATTTGCAAGGTCATGATTAAGGTGATAATTTATGTCGTCAATATTGTTACTTGCAAATGTTAAATTAGTATCATTCGCGTACATTCGTGCTTGGGAGTGCTCAAGGCAATTTGGTAAGTCATTTATATACAGTAAAAATAACAATGGTCCTAAAATAGTTCCCTGTGGAATACCACAGAGTAACGTACGATTGTTAAGGCCGATTCCACGAGCGCTTTTTCTCGGCGAAATGCGAAATATTTCGCCTGTTTCTTTTGAATTGCGACTACTCGAATAAATTATTTCTACTTGATTGATCACAATTCAAAAGAAACAGGCGAAATATTTCGCATTTCGCCGAGAAAAAGCGCCCGTGGAATCAGGCCTTTAGAAAGGTGACCATTAACATAGCATTTTTGACTGCGGTCACTTAGATAAGACTTAAACCAATTACCCACAGCACCCCCAAGACCATACGCATTCAGTTTTGATAGTAAAATTCCATGGTTAACTGTGTCAAACGCTTTCTTAAGATCTAGGAAAACTACAGCATTAACTTGGCCTTGGTCAATGTTGTATGCCCAGTTATTGGTGGACTCAAGAAGCGCGGTGACAGTTGAATGTAGACATCGAAACCCTGACTGGCTATTACATAGTAAATTGTTGTCAGTAAGAAAGGCATAGATTTGATCATAAATAATTCGCTCGAAAACCTTCGCTACAACAGGGATTATCGAAATTGGGCGATAATTATTCAAGTCCTTACGCTCACCGTGTTTAAATAATGGAATGACTTTTGAGCATTTCCATTCATCAGGAAAGATACCGGTATTAATAGAGCAATTGAAAATTACGGTAAGGGATTCCGACAGTAGGTCAGGACAGTAGCGAAGAAGCTTAGCAGATATTTTATCTAGGCCAGTTGCTTTAGATTTACAGAGTTTGTCCAAAAGTGAACAAACCATTGATGAAGTTGTCGACTTCAACTCAAAAGTATTACCACTAATATGGCAATTGAGATATTCTAAATATGAGCAGTTATTGTAAAAAGGTCGCACCTCGTCTATATTTTTTAAGACAACTAAAACGAGCGAAATTACCAGCTAACGACCTAATCCTTTTCTACTCCACCTGTATTCGACCAGTCATCGAGTATGCGTGCCAAGCATTTCACGACTCATTACCCAAATACCTGTCTGATGATCTTGAAAGACTTCAGAAACGAGCTTTTCGAATAATATTCCCAGATCAACACTACAAACAAGCATTGAGGAACACGAACACCCCCTCACTGTACGATAGAAGACAGGAATTAACAACAAAACTTTTTAAGGACGTAGTCAATAATCCTGAGCACAAATTAACGGATTTGTTACCGCCATTAAATAATGACAATAGTCATTTTTTGCGTAAAAATAGGAAATTTAACGTGCCACTTCATAAAACGAACAGATTTAGGAACAGTTTTATCACTTATAACTCTAATAAGTTTTTTGAATAACTTAGAAACTGTTTTTACCGCGAATATGCTGGTTTTTAACCTAATCTAAATTAGCATTAGTGAGTGTTTTAGTAACAAATTATAAGTCTGCGCATACAGTATATATATGTGAATGTGTATTTTTAAGTATTTAGTCTAATCTTATTCGTTTTCTTAAACAAATACATGTAAAATTAGTTTTAATATCCTTGTAAACCTAACATATTTCAGCAGTGGAATTAGTTATATTCTGGAGCTGTAAGTTTTAGTGTCAAATAAACTATCAAACTATCAAACTCAAACTATTTTCATCACAAGGTATCTTCTCTATAAGCTTAGGTCCAATGCTAGCAAAATGAGTGTTAAACGTCTCTGATAACCCTGGGGGGTCACTAACTGAAGAACCATTTAGTTTAATCTCTTTTACATGTGAATTATTTTGTTTTCTTGAGGTTAATCATTAATAATACCCCAAGTTTTTTTCACATTACTCTCGTTTTCATGAAAAGCATTCATATAATGGGCTTTCTTCGCAAATTTAATTTCATTGTTCACAGAGTTGCGAGCTTTCTTAAAAGCAGCCCAGTCATAAATATCTTTAGATCGAATAGCCTTGATTTTTAAAATATCTCTTTCATGCATATGTCTTTTTAACTCAGGCGTGATCCAGGGCGACTTAGAAAGTCTTACCCACCTTGTCCGTAAAGGAGCATGCATTTCCACTACGTTATTAAAGGTCGTTTTCCACACACGCCACATATCATTCGGATTATTATACGCCCTTATGACGTCCCAATTCTGTGAAAAAATATCACTTCGAAAACTTTCAGAGTTAAAATTTTTAAATTTTCGATAATTTACTGTAGAATGGCCTTTATTGTGTGGACCGGTTGAAAGCTTACGGAATGCATAAATTAAGCTGTGATCACTAATACCGACATGAGAAACACCGGAGCAAACAATTTTATCTGGTGTATTGGTGAATATATGATCAATCATAGTTGAGGAAGTTTCAGTAATTCGAGTCGGTTCACTTATCAATTGATGTAAACCATAGAGCTCAGTGATGCCTATTAATGATCTCGAATTACTCTCTAAATCAGGCGACCCGAGATCACAATTTAGGTCATCCAATAAATAGTACTCGATATTTTCAGCATCAAGCATGTCAATAAATGTCTCAAAATAATTAAATTTATCAACATTCGAATTTGGTGGCCTGTACCATGTCGCAACGAGAAATGGCTTAGAATTTGGTTTTTGAATTTGAATACATAGATTTTCTAAATTATCAATAGACATGTCTTTACGCTGTAAGAAATTTACGCTGGAGCGTACATAAAAACAAACACCTCCATACGTTTTTCCATCTGCACTTCTAAATGCCCTGTCACGACGTATGATTTCGTATCCAGGTATATATACATCGTTATCGCTTATTGTAGAATTAAGCCATGTCTCATTTATTGTTAGGACATCGATTGGGCTAGTAGCAAGCAAAACTCGCAGCTCATCAATATGATTTACTAGGTTTCTCACATTAAGTGCCGCGAGCTTAAACCCGCGCGAGGTAGGAATAACGGACTGAGTAGGATAAAGTCAATCTGAAATAGTTTTTGCAAAACCTAGTAAGTTTTGTTGTAAAGCTAAACTACCTTGTCTATTTAAATGAAGACCCTCATATTTAAGAGACTTGCATTCATATTTGAATTACTTAAAAAGGGGATTCTATTGCGACTACAATAGCTTTTAAGAATATTATTAGTTTGAATAGCTTTAGCAGCTAGGTCATTATTGTCATTTCTTACCAGAATAGCTGAAATGCCAACGGCTGTACCTGGTGAATCTTCTTTTATTTGTGTTACAATGTTGACAATGGAGTCTGCTATTATTTTCGGCGTAGAATGACTTCTCAGGTCATTTGTTCCGACGTGTAAGATCATCTTGTCCGGTGTCCTTCTTGTCAATGGCTTGACAAAATCCTCCATATCTGAGACTGTTGCTCCAGGGAACGGCTTTACAATAAAATGGTGATTAGGATCGTCAGCACTCATTTTCGGACCAATAGTATTTTTAACAATTGAGTCCCCTGCAATAACAACTGTTTTCTTGCCTTGCCCCGTTGATTTAGAACTAGAGGTGTTCACAATACCACCAGAAGTATCTACATCCGCAGTTTGTTGGCTGGAATTTTGTGTTGGAGGTTTGGACTTAGATTTCGTTCCCTTCTTTTTACGATTTTTCCCAGTACTAGCTTCGGTGTTAAGATGCTTATCATTTGCGGGCTGATTGGATGAAGGTTTTGGTTGAGTGACTTCACTTCCCTCTATTGTTTCGCAAACCAATTCCACATTATTCTCGCCGTCATTTTCCACAATTGTTTTCGTGCACGTTTGTTGGTGGTCATTTTGTATTAATTTAAGAGCTGTCAACAGGCTGCTCTTTTCGCTTTCCAGATTTTTGTTTGCCATTTTCAAATCAGATATAATATGAGACATATCCATGTTTTGTTCCCTGAGTTCGTCGTTCTTTCTAATTAGCACAAGCTTATCTTCCTTTAGATCATTGACTACGTTTTCTAAAACCAAAATAGAGTAGGGTTTGTTCTCTTTAATGTTGTTTATCTCGACGCTGAGATTTTGTAATTTGTTTGTCACGTTTTCAGAAAATCTGTCAAGTTTCGAATTCAGTCGACTAATCTCAGCGGAGTCGCGATTACAGCTGGCACTACTTCCCAAGGGATTATGCCTATTTGTTGATTTTGTTTGCAGATTGCCAGACTTTGTCACCGTATATAGACCAATGGACTCTTCATGCAAATTTTTTGACTTCGTGTTCGATTCATCGTGCTTTGTACTGGTTTCGGAATCTATACTGGCTTGTTTTTCCTCTTGGTTTTTCAATTCCTTTGCAATATCACATTGATCACTGAACGATTCTTCAAAAGTATCATCTGTGACATCGTCAGAATCGTCAGCTAGCAAACTTTCAATCGACCGTTCTAGATCAAGTTCAGCAGGATTAGCGATTTCTGAAGCATTGTCCGGGTCTTGCTTTAAAAATGAATGTATTCGTTCCATCAAGTCACTGCCCTTCTCACCGTCGAAATAAATATTCTGGCTTTTTGTTAGCCAAGTAACTGATAACAACTTGCTGTCAAATAGCCATTTACCGCCACTGGGCGAGCGCCATGTAGTTGTTTCGGCAGTTTCTTCGTCAATCTCTGTGAGGACAAACGCTTTCAGAGTTTCGAGCGATCCAGTCCAAATCAGTTTGCTCCTTTTAATATTAAAAATTCCTCTCTTTCTAGAGGAATTTTTCCGCTTAAATGAAAGTTGGAAATGTAATACCTATTTTTAAAAAAGATGACCGCCAGTCACAATTGAATTATCGACCAGTTTCACTATTGATAAATTATGGAAAAAATAGTTTTTACTATAGGCTCTATAGTTTTCTACAAGAAATTCAGTTTTTGAACCGTTTTCAAAGCGGGTTTCGCCCTGGTGATTCAACAGTAAATCAACTTATTTTAATTGTTCATAAAATATATATGAAGCATTAGAATCAGGTAAAGAAGTTCGTATGGTCTTTTTGGATATCAGTAAAGCCTTCGACAAGGTTTGGCATAGAGGACTTATTGCTGCCGCAGCGAGCGAGCCTGAAGCCAGCGAGCAAGGCAGCAGATCCTAATTTTGTTTTGTGGGTCGAAATCAACATTTTCCATTTGGCGCATGCATTGCATGACGGTACCAGTGAATTTTAACCGTGGTGCAGCGCGGTCAGGCTTAAGGCAAACAGACAATGTGATCATCTTTCATCTTTGATCTTCTTTTATGGACAGCCATAGCTGGCTTAAGGTGATGAAACGGCATTTTGTTGGGTGCTTTTAGCATGATACGGTGCATGGTGCTTTCGGCATTATACACGGTGCTTTCGCCACTGTACTCGGTGGTTCCCGCATTATACGCGGTGGTTCCAGCATTATACGCGGTGCTTTCACCATTTATATACGCGTTGCTTTTGCAATTAATATACGCAGTGGTTCGAGCACTATATGCGGTGCTTTTAACATTATACGCGATGCTAGCTTTCACTCAACATTATTTCCATATTCTTTCCATGACATGTCTATGATTTAACGATTAAATTTGGTATGTGGTTGACAAATGCCTTTTGCCTATGGTCTGCAAGGACAATGACATGCTTGATGCTTTTCTGTGTATATAAATGAATATAACGCAGCGAATGCGCCAAGCAGTATAAACGCGGCTGAAATACGATATTTAATAAAATCTTGAATGTGCCGTATGATTTAATTATGTTTTAGGATTTACAAATGCTTTGTCATTTGTATTTATACTTGTACTGCATCACAAGGCAGTACGTAAGTGAACAAATTCCACATGTGAGATTGTCTTGTATATATTTTTGCTTTCTTTGATAAACATTATTAAACACGCAAACTTTAATTAGTGAGACGCAATGTTAAATGTCACTTGCATGTCATTGTCATTGACCTTTAACCCCTGGTCTAATCGGCCGCTTTTGAAAATGTTGATCATGACGAACCGCACTCCTTAATTATGCAAACTTTGTGTTTTAAAAACGGGTAGGATAAAACGCGGATACGGATGGACGAATGAATGACGGACGGACCGGACGGATGACATATATATGTCATTATATAGTCTGCGCGCAGCCGCGCAGGGTAGCTAGTGGCTTACTTCTTCGCTGGTTGTTATACTTTAAAATAATTTTGTATATACCGAGAAATCAATATTCCGAGTATATAAATATATAAACTTGGATGTTACACTGATAGCTTGTTTACATTTCCTGGAGCATCAAATCTTATATTTAACCACGGTGGTTTAACCCATTAGCTGGCAATGCGCCCTTCCCTTGTCCAGCGCCAGAAGATTTTACTCGTCAGTGGTATAGGGTACTGCCAGTAAATGGGTTGACAATCCTAGCTGCCAATGTTTCTTGTTAATCCATCAGCACAGTAATAACCCCTACTTTAGTATTTACCCTGTCCAACGCCAGACGATTTTTAATACACAGTCAGTGGTAGGGTACTGTCAATAAATGGGTTAACCTGCAAAGATAACAGTAATAGGATGTTTCTGAAGGACTCGTTCAACACCATGTAGTTTGTCTTTTGTTGTTGAAGGCAGCATTACTGCCCTGTCGGTAACCTAGTTTATAAGCTTGAGCTACTTGGTGTAGAGGACCCCCTTTTAAAATGATTAAAAGTCATTTGTTTGGAAGAAAACAAAGGGTTATAATTGATGGCCAGTCATCTGATTGGAATGAAATCGAGGCTGGTGTTCCACAAGGTTCTGTATTAGGTCCATTACTTTTTTTAATATATATATATAAATGATATTACTCAGGATCTTCAATGTGACTATTTTCTTTATGCTGATGATACTTCTCTTCTAGAAGTAGTTGAAGATATAGATATTTCTGCAGAAAGACTTAACAATGATTTGCAATGCATTAATGAATGGACACGTGATTGGCATGTTACTATAAATCCAGGTAAAACCAAATCTGTCACATTTTCAGCTAAAATGTTTAAACAAGCACATCCAACGTTATACTTTGCAAACGAGCCGATTGAAATTGTTAGTAATCATAAGCATTTAGGGGTTACCTTATCTTTAAATCTTTCTTGGAGGGCACATATACTCAATATTTATGAGAAAGCTTCAAAAAAACTTAATCTTTTAAAACGTTTTAAGTTTAAGTTAGATAGAGAAACTTTATCAAAATTGTACAAGTCTCTTATTAGACCAGTGATGGAATATGCTGATGTTCTTTGGGATGGTTGCTCTGAAAATGAAAGCGATTTCATTGAGCACGTTCAATATCAAGCTGCAACAGTAGTCGTAGGTGCTATGAAGGGTACTAGTAGAGTACGGTTACTGGAGGAATTAGCTTGGGAAGATATGAAAACAAGGCGATCCATTCATAAACTTATTTTATATTTTAAAATTGTAAATAAGTTAACACCAAATTATTTGTCGGATTTACTGCCTCAAACAGTACAACAAAGGTCGGGTCTGTCCTTAAGAAATGCTTCTGACTTTTCTCCATTTGGTGTGAGAACTGAAAGATTTAAAAAATCGTTTTTTCCTTCAACTATTATATTATGGAATAACATTGATATTATTGATTGAAATTCAAAGTCGATTGGGTTTTTTAACAGCTCATTAACTTATACTGGCTACTATGATTTTTCTATTGATAGGTATTCTTCTATCTTACACACTCGTTTGCGCCTTAATTGTAATGCTTTAAATTATTATTTGTTTAAAATTAATTGTACATTATCTCCAGCATGTTTATGTGGAGATTCTTGTGAATCAGTCATTCATTATTTGTTATATTGTCCTCGTAATGCTGCTCTTAGATTATCCTTACTCTCGGTAGCTGCTCAAATTTATGGTGAAAGCTGGTATCTCTTGTCCGATTCTCAAAAGTCTAAAATATTTTTGTCTGGTTCAACTGATTTGAGTATAGAAAGTAATAGATGTATATTTATGAATGTTCAAAAATATATTAAATTAAGCAAACTAATCGTTTTTCTAAGAATTAATTTATTACTTTGAACTTCCAATTGAACCAGCTTTTATCACTTTTGTTATTTTTTTCCTCTTTCTTTGTAATGTTTGTCTTCTCCTGTTGTGTATATTATTTAATTATTTGTTAAATGTAGTGTGAGCCCCTCGATGAGCGTCCACGCTCTTGGGTAAACATTAAAGTCATTAAATATGTTTATATAAAAAGAAGACAAACTTGAAAGGTCGAGGGTTCAAGGCCCATGCAGCCGCGGCAGACAACATCTTTCTGCTTGCACTGGGTATGGAAATTATATAATACACACTCTAGAACATTTTCATCTTAATATATATATATATATATATATATATATATATATATATATATATATATATATATATATATATATATATTTAAAAAACTCATTAATAATTCAGGAGCAAAACACAAAGAAAAATCATAAGTCTGTCGTGGTTTTATATGTGATATAAAATCAAAATCATATAAAATCATGTTAATTTACATAAACTTTAGCTTTGATTTTCTCGGTTTAGACAAAGTTTATTTTAAAAATTACTTCGCCAATGAACTCGTATAAGATGAGTCGTTTTTGAAGCCATTTAAAGCACTTGTAGTCGTGTTTTATCACATATAAAACACTCCGCTACACGTCGTGTTTTATATGTGATAAAACACTCCTACGCGTGCTTTAAATAGTACATATATATATATATATATATATATATATATATATATATATATATATATATACAGCTAATTCAATAAAGGTTGTCCTTTGCAAACCTTAAACCTTAAAACCTTAAACCTTAAACTCTAAGTGCGCAAAGCATGATGGGAGCACTGATTTCAAGCTTAATTGTTGATTATTGAAGCTATTTGTCAGTGAAATGTTTTTGCAGGGAGATTTTTATCATGTCTCCAAAAAATCTGCTCCATATATGCCTTCTAAACTGCTTAAATTTTGCTCCCATTATGCTTTGCAAGCTTAGAGTTTAAGGTTTAAGGTTTTAGAGTTTGAGGTTTCAAAGGACAACCTTTATTGAATTAGCTGTATATATATATATATATATATATATATATATATATATATATATATATATATATATATATATATA
The DNA here is from genome assembly GCA_902702795.2 of Paramuricea clavata. Taxonomy (NCBI): domain Eukaryota; kingdom Metazoa; phylum Cnidaria; class Anthozoa; order Malacalcyonacea; family Plexauridae; genus Paramuricea; species Paramuricea clavata. The sequence goes on along the minus strand of CACRXK020004815.1, from coordinate 15,148 downwards.
TATATATATATATATATATATATACATCATGGTAGTGATGACAATTCAGATTACGGCCACCAATCGTATCATGTTATAATCAAATGTTTAATTTTTACTGTGAATCGGTAGCTTACCATTGTTTTTACCTGCATGCATGACAGAAAAAATTTATTAGTTACTACACCAGATAAAAATTAATTTGATAGTTTGATATAATTTCATGTTCAACACTCAAAGTAAATCGCACCCATGTATTATTCTCTATATATTTTGTATTAAAAGATTATGACAAGAAATTTTTTTCTGATATCTTATGTGAAAATGTTTCTTATAGTTTTCGAAATATTTTGACCAAAATAATCATAAATCAGTGAGCTGTCCTCCATGTTGGATTATTGCGGATAACTAAGCTAACAAGCAGGTTCAGGCAAAAATTATACCCTTACTGTATGATGATGATGATTTTATTGATCCATCTTTAGTTTAAAAATACAATGGATTTACAAATATGTCTATTAAAAGAGAAGAGCATAACTAAGCATGCAATGATATTTACAAACTATCTAAAATTTATATATATACAATTTGGGGTAAAAAATTTAAAAGTCTAGGAAATTATTTAAAAAGTTAATAAAAACCAAGTTTGGTTTTAGTGCAACCCCTGTCTCATTGCTCGTGGGACAAAACTATTTCTGTGTCGTTCAGTGCCTGAGAAAGGTGCGTATTTAAATATACCGTCTCTACTCCTAAGATTATAGTTATGTTTATTATGTTCCATAGTTCGTTGATAAAAGATATGACTTGGATCACCTAAGATGTTAACGAGTTCCCTCGATGTGGCTGCGTAGACTCCTCCTTTGCACACGTTCCAATTCGTCCTTTAGATATCGTGGCAGACCACCCCACACTGGAGAACAATATTCAAGGATAGGCCTGATTTTAGTTAAATAAGTGGTGAGACCCACTTCGACTGGTAGATTCGCTCTTCTACATTCTCGTAGGCAGTACAGGTTTTTAGCTGCTTTGCGGGTGGTCTCCTCGACATGTTTATTCCATTTCAGGTCCTTTTGAAACCAGGTTCCCAAGAGTTTAAAATTATCGACTCTTTCTATGATAGCATCTCCTATATGCAGTGGTAGAGGGGGCGGTGCTTCGGTGAAGTTAATCCACATATCTTTTGTCTTTTTGGCATTCAGTTCCATTTTATTTTCCACAGCCCAACTTTGTACTGAGTCCAGAGCGCTTTGCAAATCGCTAGATTCTCCTAATCTTATGGACGTATCCATGGTGCAATCGTCCGCATATTTGATTGTGTTGACACATGCCTGTTCAGAAACATTTTCCTCCATATCGTTAATATGTATGTTGAATAGGGTCGGCGAGATAGCAGATCCCCGAGGGACGCCGGCTGGGCATGATGCAGTAAAGGATAGTACACCTTGGAGATTTACCTGTTGTGTTCTTCCCTCCAGAAAACTCATTATCCATAACCAGAAACTCCTTGTTACATTCATATCAGCAAGCTTGTCCAGAAGGATCTTATGGTCGACCAAGTCAAACGCCTTCCGGAAAACAACAAATAGGGCGTGGACACCTTGTCTATCGGTTGAGGAGTTGTCCGTTGAGTCGAACCAGTTCTGAGATATGGAGGTAAGGGCAGACACGGTGGAGTGACCGCTCGTAAGGGCGTGCTGGTTTGTTTTGATCTTGAAACTGGATTTATTGAGTTGCAGCTGTGGCTTCTCGATGACTTTTGCTAGTTGTGGTAGCACGGAAACTTGGTGGAAGTCATTATCTAGGTCTGTGGGTGGACGGATCTTTGGTATGGGACTAATGATTTCATGCTTGTAGGAGGTGGGACATTTGCATTGAACTATGCTTGCAACCACAATATCGTGGACCACTGGTGCTAATTCTTCTGCGTACCGTTTAAGACACCATGCAGGGATATTATCCGACCCAGTGGCTTTCCTAGGATTTAGGTGTTTTAGGACGGTTTTGACTTGGCCAATGGATGGTAGAGGTGGGTGGCTGTCCTTGAGCAAATGCTCTACCGCTTGAAGTCTGGGAAGATCTGGTTGAATTCCTAGCCAAGGCTTAGTAAAAATTCTTTGTAGTCTGTCAGCGATTTCCATTAGGTCAGCGTGGTCAGGCGAGGACAGAGATTGTTGATTTTCGGTTGCTGCCGCTAGCTTGTAAATCGTTTTATACCATTTGGCGGGATTGGATTGATGGTTGCCTTCAGCCTTGGATTTGTAATACGTAGCTTTAGCGTTGGATATCAGCTTGGTAACTTTTGCATGTAAACCTTTATACTTCGGAGTCTTCTCTTTCGTAAATGCTCTCTGTCTTGCTTTTATCAACGCTTTAATATTGGGGGTCATCCACGGTTTGTCCGTACAGTGTGCGCGAACTGTTCTCACGGGTAAGGCTTCATCAAGCATACAGATAACGATATAGTTAAAGACTGAGACCTTGTCGTCCACATCCCATTCGGAATATACTTTCTCCCAGTCTTCAAGATTCATTTTCAGTCCCAGAACGTTTAAGTTCTCTGGTTTCATTTGTCGATATTTCTTTGAAACTGGGGGCATCTTCTGTCTTGTTTTGGGTGGTAAGATCAAACATTGGTGATCGGAACGTCCGATGGGTGGAATGTGAAGAACTTCGTCATACAAATCCGACATATTGGTAAGTATCTGGTCCAAAATGTTTTTTTCCTCTCGTGGGCGACTTGACCTGTTTGCGTAGATTGAAACGGCGACACAAAGGGTTCAAGTCCAACTTGTTGAAGTCCCCAGTTACAAATATGCCGGCAGAAGGGCGCTCAGCTAAAGCAATGTCCATCTTTTGAGTTAGGTAGTCCAGCATGTCATGTTCATTCTCTTTACTTTGACCTGGAGGGTGGTATAAGCCTACTACATTGACGGAACTGTAGGGTCTCGGTGTTCTGGGTGGTTTTAATAATAGCCAGAGTGCTTCTTTTCCTTCCTCTTCTAGTTCAGGAAGGCGTTTAGAAGGTAGGTCAGATTTAATGTATGCCAAAATACCACCACCTGGCGTAGCTCTATCGAGTCGATATGAATTGTAAGTATTTCCTATGTTAATAATAGAATACGGAATATCAGACGATAACCAGGATTCTGTAACCAAAATTACAGAGGGATTGTTTATCACAACCACTGCAGACAGTTCGTCCACCTTGTTAGCTATGTGGCTTGTTAGCTATATAAGGAAAAAATTATACTCTGGTATTTATTAAATCTGGTATTTCTGCGCACCCATGTATTATTCTCTATATATTTTGTATTAAAAGATTATGACAAAAACAGTTTTTTCTGATATCTTATGTGAAAATGTTTCTTATAGTTTTCGAAATATTTTGACCAAAATAATCATAAATCAGTGAGCTGTCCTCCATGTTGGATTATTGCGGATAAGTAAGCTAACAAGCAGGTTCACGCAAAAATTATGACCTTACTGTATGTACAAATTATAAGGAAAAAATTATACTTTGGTCACTCTTTCAAATACAAATTGATTATTGACCATAATTTTAGCATATATACTAAATAAATTGTGATGCATTTGGTAATCTAGGAGTATCATATATGGCTAATCCTATAATACCACTGCGTTAATGAGTTCAAAAACTAATCCAAAATGGATTTTCAGTATTAAAAGAGAGTTCTATATAATGATCATATTAAACGTTCTTTAAAATGGGGCAAACTTAATTTCGACTGTTTTGGATATTTATAAATTTAAGATATTCAGCGGCATAATCGGATATTTTGCCGCTAAAATGATGCGGCTGTTTTACGTAATAACATAACTTGTGGGTGCCACAAGTATGACTCCACTCCCATTTTAGAAAATTGTGTCTCCAGGAATTAATATTAGACTGACATTTGGTACCAGAAATGAAAAGAGCAGGTTCAAATTAGTGCAAAAAAATTAGGAGGCTTTTAAAACGATGACATCGGCACTTTAAAAAACAGTATGAACTTCGAAAACGTAGCTCTCACGTTTTCACAACGACTTTTCTTCGCCGATAAAAAAGTACTTGTACTTTGATATAAACTGTTAATCCAAATTGTGTTCTTAATAATCTAGCGAGATATGCACATCTTATTTTGGATGAAGTTGATGAACGTTATATCCTTGTTAGATACAGTGGGGAGCTGATAGTGGAAACAGTAAGTGTATTCATAGTAAATCGACATAAATATTGAACAATTATTGAATAAAGAATTTATCAAGGCCAAAGTTTGTGTAATAAACGAAGTCAAAGGCTGAGGTTGATGGCACAAATTGAGGCCTTCATAATTCTCCGATGCACCTTGCGAAAATCAAATTTAATATTTTTTTATTTTATTCGCACAGAGGCATCCGCATGCACATGAGGGTTAAATTCGTCGATATAATTACCAGTTTTTCAAACATTTGCAGAAAGTCTTAACTTTTTTCTTTTATAAGTACCAGGGCCGTCCTCAGAAAATTCTTCAGAGGGGGGGGTGGGGGGAGTCATTTCAACCGACTAACGAACGAGCTTGTACTGACCACATGCTAGCCATGGAAGCTTATAAAATTTCCGATGGAGGTCAACTAAATTCAGGGACGCGGAGTGATTTTTGGATTAAGGGGGCTATAGCGAACGCCGAAGGCGTGAGTTTGTTAGGGGGTCCGGGGCGTGCCCCCCGAAAAATTTTGAAATCTGAGACCTCCCAGAGCCCCTGAAATGCAATCAAATAGTACTAGTTGCTGTTAAAATGTTTCTTAATAGACGACTCTTAATCTAATATACTTGGCTATGTAAGTTACAAATATATTGTTAATTGATCTGAAAGATTTCAGTATTCTTAGTTTATAAAAATCACATATGTATGGAAAATTATTGGGGGTCTCCTCCCTGCTCCGCGGTCCCTGAAATTACGCCTGTTGTGCTGTAAATGAAGCCTGTTCTAAATCGCCTTATTTCATAATCGAATTTTTGGCGGGAATATATTGTGTTCAACTGTTCTACCCATTAAACATGCTACATGTACTTCATATTTATTTATTTATATTATACTGAACCGCATTAAATAATTGTTGAATATTCATCATATAAGATTCCAGACCATATGGCGATAATAAGGGACCAGTCATTATTAATGCCGGGTAGGGGGCCGGAGGAAATTTTGAGGGGCCACAAAAAATTTTTCACCAGTGAAGAGGGGGGAGGGGGCAGAAAATATTTGGAACATGAAGGGGGGGGTCAAATTATAAAGTTTATGGAATAGTTTGTAACATGTAATATCAAAAGAGTAACAGATATATACAGTATACATACATACATTGAACAGTAATGCCCAATATATTGAACCTAAAATTGACAATGTGTTCTAGCTACTGTATATGGAAATTGTTATTCTCATCATCAGTAGAATTTGTCTGAAGGGTCATGTACTGCATTTGCACTGAAATGCAGATTCAATTGACAATTGTTGTCCTGTTTTACGCGTTTTAACAGTGGACCTCTTTGGCATGTTCTGTTTCTGCATGTTGCTGACAGTCTGTTCTGCCATCTCTTTGCTACCACCAGACACAAATATATATTTTTTCAATGTATGGTAAAAGTAGGCCTGATATGTGAGTTTTTTGTTTGAGGACCAACAACTTTTCAGGTATAAAGTCTGAATTGTCTATTGTGTCTATTGTAAACTAAAGTCACTCTTGTCCACCTTGGCTATCATTTTCAATATTTGCAATATTATTTACAGCTGCAAGTAAACAAGTAGGAGGGCAGGAAAAATGGTTATGAACCTGTGAGTCATTGAATTCAGAATTGCGGTGGGGGGGGGGGCATGAAATATGTTGCCTCGATAAGGGGGGGATAAAATTATTTTGTTAGAAAAATAAGGGGTCATGAAAAATTTTTGCTATTCATAAAAATTTCCTCCAGCCCCCTACCCGGCATTAATAATGACTTGTCCCTAATGAGAACTATTTCTCGCACTGACTGCTCAGAAGTGTTCATGCACGCCACCTAATGGGGGGGGGGGGTTATTCCATTGTAATTGTTAAATATTCTTGGCCTGTGAATAGAGGTTTTACTATACATTTAATACTTCTTGACCAAACATATATAATTTATCTTTTCATTTTTGCGTCTCCAGGTATTGTGAAGACCGGTGATCTTCTCCTAGTGTGTGTTGGAAATGTCAGTTTAGTTGGTTTGTCATTGGATCAAGCTCAGTCAGTTATTGATGATATGTTGAAGAGTGATGAAGTAAGCACTTTAACAATAGTTTTATTGTCTTATGTTTACCGTGCAACATATGTCAATACATGTCGTGATGACCAATCGTTGCTAGATTGCAGTAACATTCTTTTCGAAACGTTTATGCCTCATATCCTTTCTGAATCACAAAGGATTTGAGGAATGAAAATTTGCATCAACAAGCCAACAAGATGGTCGAAATATGTTGGCAACTTGAATTCACGCATTTTTTGAAGTACTGTTTTCTTGTTAGTCTCTTGCATGTGTAGGAGAAAATTCTTCTTGTTATTGGTGTCACACCAGATCGTGCTTCTGCTAACTCAGCACCTACTGTCAGTTCAAACTGGAGTTTCGCTCAGAAGGATTTTATCCAACATTTATGAAAAAGATTTTGTGCATAAGTGTTTTGAAAATCCGTTTCTATTAGAAAATCCGTTTAAAAGTGCTTGGATTTGCAAATAAACAAAAGGTTTTTTACATTTTGAATGCTCTATTTTTTAAAATATGATGTACTGTCTCAATATCTAACACCATTTTGGTTCGCTATGCTTGTAAATGAATATGAAATAAAGTTTATGTTCAGAAAAATTCGAAACATTCGAAAATTCCTCACATTGTTATGAGCAGAACCGATGCGCAGAACGAACTTGATTTCCACTTTAAAAGAAGCGAAATTTTTGTAATGTAAGTAGACCTTTTTTATAATAACGTCGAACGGGGAAAAACATTTAATATGATGTCCCAAGGGACAATTTTTACAACGTCGTTCCCAGGGTAATTTTTATGAAATTTATTGGCTCGCTAACGACTTGCATTGACCTGTGGGACATCACATCAATTGGTTTTCCGCGTTTGACGTCATTGATATCCCAGTATGAAGTTCAAATTTCATCAATTCACATTATCGATTTCAAAACGTGCCGGTGTCACGCGAAATTCTTGCTAAATACGTGATTATCATGATAGATCCCATTAAACTGAATCCAGTTTCAGGGGTAGATGCGATACGTTCATATTACAAAGATACGCCCGCGAATTTCACGAGCCGTCACGGTTGGTCGGGTATTCTGTACTGTAAGACGTTTCAAAATGCATGTTAAAAATCCTGTTTCGCATGGTGAATATCTCATTTCATATTCACGGGATGTGACGCACGCTGAAAGTGGTGAAACGGTTTACGAAACGGAGACTTATGAAGGCGGCGCTATATTGTTTTGGTCGTGTTTCCACATTTCGTACTTGTGTTTCAACACCAGATGTCATGTTAGATTTGATCTTTTCATATTCAATGTTATGATGTCACTCCGTTTGGATATGATTTTTCATCTTCAACGTTATGGCGTCATAACGTTGAATATCATATCAAAACTCCTTATTTGATCAGCAACTGTGCTTGTATGGCGATTTCACAGTTGATTGCTAGCCAATCAGAAACCATGAATCTTTTACATAAGTAATAATGAAAGAATTGAAATTCATTCTTAGACAAGTTAGAGAAATATTGAAGAAATATTGACGTCGCCATCTTAAGCGATTTTAGAAAGATCAATTGATGAAGACGATAGGATAATTATTTTATCTTATAGTATAAAAATGTTAAATGCTATCAAAGCTTACGTTCAATACCAGAAAACACTGTCGGGCGGGGGTATATGGATTTTTTTTGTGGGGGGCCCCTTGCACATGTACAGCAAGAATGGGACAACATCACGTCACCGGAAGCGAAAAATTACCCAAGACTGATTTGAACAATTTAAACTAAATTTAAGCTATGTATCGCGTCGTTCAGTAATAGATGGAAGTAGCGTGTTTGGCCGCTTTTTTTATTCCATGCGGGTCATGTCCTTCCATGTCACAAGTCTAGGTTACAGTACCTATGATTTTTGGACGTATCTCTGAAACACCGAGCCTCCTGAATTGCATATTAAACTTTCCACGCGGCAATACGTCGATTTGTCAGTCCTTAAAACGTAATTTGTTGCAAATCTCTGAAAACGTGTCTGGCTTGAATTTAGGGAATATTAATTTCCTGCAATAATGACCTATCAAGGTTTTCATGTTATAAGGACGCCCCAGTGGTCATTCATGCAAATGCTTTTGGAAATTACCGAGGGGGGATGTGCCCTCCGCAACCCCCTCATCCTAGCCCCCAATATCCGGTACTGATCTTTGCATCAATTCTCACTGCCTGTTTGCCATTTGTTATTAAGAAGGTTAATAATTATAAAAAGTTTACTTTGAAATACGACACGGAGAATATTACAGGTCATATCGTGTAATAGTAACGAACATTTACATAGTGTACGGAAATTCGTTGGGTAATTTATGAAATCAAGTCACTTTATATTTCACTTTTAATTTAAATCATAATTATATTCTTTTTTATAGATTTGATATCAAATTTTAAGTCCATGAATGCACTTTCTTTTCCTACGTTTTTGGACATGCTTTTCAACACCTGCACACGTTCGTTTTTCCATGGTGAAATACTTTCAGATACTATCTATCTGTAAAATCATAGTTGCAAAGCGTGGTCGTAGTTAGTCGTCGCTACATCTAACATAGTCGTAGTCATAGTTTGTTAATTTAACTGGAATAGGCGATTTACACTAAGAGGTCACGTGACATTAATCGGCTTAAAACTAGTTGGTATGGGACTATGACACGGAGGAAAAGCAAGATCTCCTTACAAAATTAAAAGGATAGGAACTTTTTCGGGATCGCAAAAATACGAAACAGAATGAAGTTTGTAATGTGGCAAGTTGGACACGTGTCAAACGTTTGAAACAATAATATATCGTTGGATTTATATTCTGCACAGTAGCTATATCGTTGGAACGTCAAGAAAAAAGATGCGACGTGGCAGCAAGCATGTAGCACTTGAAATGAAAACTGATGCACAAAACGGTCACGAACCGGGTTATGCATGAGCTTGAACTGTCAGGTCTCAGCCTCAATAACTCTGGTTTTGATGACGTCAGGTATTTCAAACATGTTTTTTATAGGCTTGAGTTTAAAATCTTACTTCAAAAAGAATTTTCACATATGATTTATGAACAATTTCAGTTTAATCACGTGACCGCCTACAATGTCGCCTTTGTCTTTAGGGCATTCAAAGCAAAATTGCGATATTCACCGTATCCCTTCTTGTAAGCACAAATTCCATAGCTGCTATTTACAGAGAACCTCTCAGCGCAAGTCGCGTATTAGTTATTGTATCTCAGTTTACAGCTATTTTGGGCGTGTATAACCCGTATAACAATCCTTGGAGTATCCCTCATCCTTTTACCGATGTTGGAAATGTATTTTGTTCTTTTTTCCTGTTTCATTTTTACTATTCTTTAATGTTGAAGAATATCTGATCAATAATTTGCTTTTTAGGGCAAGACGTAAGCAATTGACTATAGCTGACACACCTAAATACTTCACCAAGACGGTGCACTTTCTGTTATTTAGTTACAAGCATATTTCTTTCTTTAAAGTAACAATAACGCTTACAAATTATCCATTTATATCACATTCCGAGTTCGAAAAGATGTTCTACATTACGTCGCTAGAGGTCTGACACACCGCAGAAACAATTCTAAGTCAATACTGAATTTTTGTGTGCTCCTTTATTTGCGATATACATAGTACATTTTATACTGATTGTATTAATTACATTGGTTGAAATATGTATTCAATTATTTTAATCGTTTTACATGCAATTACTTGAATCATATTAAGAATCATTCTTCAGAATTTGAAATAAACGCTATTTGTGACTGTTATATAGTCACTTTTACACTAAATTATCAATTATACATTATATACGCAGCTCAATTCAAAAAACGAACGATGCACCTAAAAAGAAACAAATCATACTGCAGACAATTACCATGTCTATTGTCTATCCAATCTCGTTCCTCGAGCCTGCGATCCTCGGGAAGAAACGTGAGGCTCTGGGATAATCCGTTTCAGGGAGGAATCTGATTGGCCGTTGATATGGAATGTGCAGTTCAGTCTTAGCCAGAATTCCTGGCTTCCGGCAACGGATTATCCCAGAGCTTCACGTGCATTCCCGAGGATCACAGGCTCGGGGAACGAGATTGTTGTCTATCAGGCTTAACTTCTCCTCAGGCCCTCCCCTTTCTTGATATCGGTGGCCCTGACTTTCATGAGATTATAAAAACTCTGGTTACACGATACCGGATTCGATTGCCACGACATCAACATATGTCGTTCGCATGTCTGCCCACACATTTTCCCCCTTTGAAAATTCTGCATAGCATCGGTACATCCCTACATGGTTACTTGTTATGCGGTGTTTTGGTTGCAATGGTTTTTTCATCCAAAATTTATAATATTTTTGCGGAAAATCCCCTTACTGGTACAAAGGCATTCCCCTCCTGAAATGTGCATTATCTTTGCTCGATCCATGCCCCTGAAACGTTTTTTGAGCATTGAATAATGGCCATATCTGAGGAGTGAACGTACTGGTAAATCTAGACTTGGCACCCTGATCGCCATATTGAATTTAAGCGCAGAAGCATACGAGTTTTGTTTCACATATTATGTACATGCAGCTGCAGCGTGGAAATCTTTTAACAAAAATATTTAGTCCTGTCATTAATTTTTTTGTCGACAAAAGACTGCAGTATGTATTCCCTTGTTACAGGGTATGTATTTCATTCAACCAACCCGCTCTTGTTTTTGCTCCAAAACAGAGAGGTGAAACAATTTTTAAACTCAAAAATCTGCCCAGCAAATTTAAAAACTTTCCCTAACGATAGTTAGAACACGAGAAGAACTGTGCCCTCTGTCTTGGAAATCAGGCACAGATTTTTCGCATCCAGACCTCGGGACATTTGCAAAAACGTGGGCACAGTTTTTCCTCATCCAAACCTCACAGACGGTCAATAACATATATACGTGTGTTAGTTTGCTCTGTTGGATCTGGATTTTTGAAGTTGCCTTCGAACCACCCCGTTGAAAAACACGTTATAGATAGAGGTGCCTAACCGAAAAGTGACGAAAATTAGTCATGTGATTACCTGTACGACAGCCATTCTTCAGACGGTGTTGTTTTCATCTTGAAGTTTATAAACGTAGTTTGTGTTCTGTCCTCCACTGCAAGTGCTTGATGAACATGGTGTTTTCGCGTTGTGGTAACATTCTTCACTTGGACCATGCATGTCATACATTGTGTCAGCAGAAGCACTGCTGTAGCACTTACCTTTGAAAAACAGTTAAAACATTTATTACAGAACCATTCTCAGAGAAACATTAGAGAATGTTTCCAACATGATTGTTACACGCCAATGTCAACTGTAAAAGTTAACAGGCTCTATAGCGATCGCTGCTGTCGAGCCAACAGGGATTGGAGGCGAATGTTTCTATTTTAAACGCTCGAAGTTTTCGATCCAAGACTGAAACGCTATCCATGGGAGGATGTGCAGTGTTTTGATTTTATTACAGAACAATCCTCAAAACAAGAAGAGAAAATTCCCACCATGGAAAATGGGTGAGCACAACTAATTATTTTCATTTCAAGGACCTTCCTATCTATTTGCAGTGGAAAAGAAGCTAGCAAACAGCGTACTGAAAAGGTTCCATTCTGTGGAGATTCTGCTCTTATTTTCACAGTTACTACCCAATTTACATGGAACTAGTTCGTCCGGCAACCGTGTATATTCGACCAGCAAACATATTCTCAAACTTTTTGTAAATTAGGGAAACATAGGGAGCTCACTCCTTGTTGCAAACATTGCTAGAATTCCAAATGTGGAACGGTCAACTTTTTTCCCAAATAAAAGTGGGTTAGTGATTGTCTTTTCGCTGCACCCTTAATGTAGCTGCATCGTTGATCTGCATGCAGCAAACATCGTTGGGTGTTTCCAGAAATGATGAAATGAGTCGCTTTGAGCTTTGGACTTTATTCAGAATTAAACTATTTGACAATTGCGGACTTTATGCTCATTATATGCTGTATTTTAATTAATCTTAAAAGTACACCTTACGTTCATGCAATCATCAACGATTGTCAGGGTTTCCAAAAGGGCCTAAAGCCTTATATTTTCCAACTAGAATGCGCAACCTTCCTGAAATTACTGTGTTGTAGCATTACACTAATAAAGGAGTCATTAATTGATATACGCTCCCACTGATACGCACTGCAAAAGCAATAAAACATGCAAAACTACGTTTTTGGAATCTGAAAACCACAGGATGAAGTTAGTACCATGTCTCCGTTTTAGATACACAGTTTAATATTCTGGTGGTGCCTTGTGTCAGTTTTTTCAGCTATATTTGTAGCTTACTTGATATGAGCGCAAATTCCACGATTGTGGAGCTTTTAGAGCTGGAAAAACGGATGTTTGTAACTGAAATATGAAGAATTATTGAAGGCAAAACAAATGCAAACTTAATTACCATTCCCCTACTCCAGCGCATTATTCTTAAATAATTCTAACATAACATTAATCCCAACTCAAACTGTTATTTCTACTCCCACAGTCCCACTTTAACCATAATTAAACGCATAGCTAGCTCTCTATGCTCGAATGTGAAATATTCTCAATAATATTCAATAATGTTCAATAATCACAGCTTCATTGGTAAGAGCTTTGAACAGCAATCACAATACTGCCTGCTCCATTCCTGTAGTTGTTTTAAAACTTCATTTTTCTTTCTGCAAAGGTTAAATAGTAGTACTTTGGATGATTTGGAGTTGCCATCGTTGCGGGTTATTTACTACATGCTTAGTTAATATCTTTTTCAAAAAAATTGAAATGTTTCCCTCACAAGACTTTATCATCCACCATTATCATCCATCACTTACCTCCATTATTGATGGCGAAAGTGACATAACCTTTCTCCTTGATTTTCCTCGCACAGCGACATATCAGTCCCTTCATATATTCCTCCCAGTCAGTAAATTCTGTTGAGATAATGCCCATGAACTCTGAGCTTATTGGGTTAATATCATCCAGGATCAGTTCATTAAGAGCTCGTTCAGCAGGTGGTTCACTATAACAGCCTACTGCTTGGTAAGGTATCTCACATACATCTGTCAAGAAAGGTTTTAACAAAATTTACTTTTGATAAATAGAAGAACACCAGTATTTGACAGGCATCGGAAAGTATCAACGGGGCATTCACTTAGATTCTTGAGGACACTGGGGATACTGTACTATTGAATTTGCACTTGCGCCTCGGCCAACGATAAATGAAGTAGCCAAAACGCCCCGTTATCTGTATCAGGTGAGTATGATATAACATGTTTACTACACGTCGGTTTATATGCCCTATATGTATTTCTAAGTCATCGAAATTATCAGTAAATTAGTTCAAATAACCATGTTTCCCCTTTTGATGTAAAGAATGGCAGAAACCGAACCTTCAATCAACGTTTATCCAAATAGCCATGCATTTTGTTCAATCCCTTTGTGCACATGCAGCAAACCCTAGAAAAAGCCGAAAAACACAAATCACAATACCTGTTGTAGTAACACGATAAACAAAATTTGTAAATCCCATTCCAGTACAAAATGGATCATAATTATGGCATTGTTCATAACATTTGTTCACGCATGTTGAGGTTTTTCCATCCCTATAATAAGTCACATCGCCTTCCTTTCCTGACCAACATTCTCCTGGAATTGAGTTATATTTAGAATGTAATTTCATTTATAACTAACTATATTATTGACAGACTAACTAGCACACACTAACTAACTAAATACCTGTTGATAATCATTTCCTGTAGATAAACTAACTATTCAACAAACTCTGTAGGTAACCTAAAACTATCCATCAATCACTGCAGATAAACTAACTATCCAACAAACTTAGTGACTGTAATTTTTGCCCTAAAGTTGTGCTTGCATGCTTGATCTAAATACTTGAATCGCTCAACACATCACCTTCCAGCGCGCTACAACAACGCGCTAAGCAGTGAAAAGTCGACCGATGAATAAACGGCATTTCTGTAGCCTATATGGAAACCTGACGCAAAAAACCAAATTCAAAATTTCGAAGTTAACATCCCTATTCCCAATTTAGTACATATAATATGATTATGCATGAATAACGATCAATCGATTGATTTACGCCTGAACTAAAGACAAAGACATATTCTCTATATAGCTTCTATATTGCCTAAAAATTTTCTTTGACTTATAGTTACGAAATCACAAGAATAATATATTCGTTGATTTTAATATAATAGACTTTAGATTATTAGATAACTTCAACAAGAGCAAGCATGGCAAACGTTGCTTTCTTGAATGTGACCACGACGTGCTTGGCTTACCATAAGCGGCCCAATCTCTGAACGTCCTATCTATTTTGAATATTTAACCGTTATAATATTTTAAAATAACAAAATAATTAAAAAAATATTAACAATATATGTAAAAAATATATCTCACTTGTTAATAGAATCCATTTGTTGTGTTTCTGAGTCTAGTTGATGCGATTGCTTACGTTTTCGTCGTACTTGAACGGTCGTCAGTATACTGGCACTGAACGACATGGCCATACTAGGACATAAATAACTACAAGGCTATAGCCACTTATCTGATATACTCTCCGACATCGAGTCCAATATCTCGCCTCAGAATCGTTGCAGAGCAATAAATTTCACATCGTCTAATAGCACGAACGTTCCTCTTTCGAAAGAACTTGGTTTCTTCACCATTGCGGCAATTCCCGCGACACACGACGAACTTTGTTTGTCAAAAGTCCAAATTTCCATTTTCGACAGACGCGCTAACCCCATGATCGTCGCCACGAGAGCTGCTCAGCAACCTGGCCTCTTCGTTTGAAAACATTCCATCAGGGGGGAGGAGCTGGACTGGAATGAGGGGGCTTTCAAAGTAACACGATAAAACACATAATATAAATGTTTAATACTTGTTT
>CACRXK020004814.1:0-30259 GCA_902702795.2 Paramuricea clavata | reverse complement strand
GTCCGATTAAGTCATGATAAAACAATATTGTTACCACTTTGTGTCATCAACCTTAATTGTACAATCATCATCTTGTGGCAAGTCTGCCAACAAGCCATCAACAAGTTCTCTTCGCACTGCTTGTCCCAAGTTGTCAACAAGTTTGGAACAAGCTGTTAACAACTTGTAACAACCTTGTTGATTTTATCAGACTTTTTGCAAGCTAGGTTGTTCCAACAAGTCCAATACAGTCATAATATAACAATATTGTTACAACCTCATGTTGTCACCTTGTAGCATTCTTGTTTATCATGACTGTATCAGACTTGTTAGAGAACAACCTTGTGACAAGTCTGATAGTGCCATCAAGCTTGTTACAAGTTGTTAACAGCTTGTTATAAACTTGTTACAACAACTGCATGGAAACAAGCAGTGCGAAGACAACTTGTTGACAACTTGTGAACAGATTTGTAACAACTTGTTTGCAGACCTGTAACAACTTGTGCGTTTTTACTTGAATCTGCAACCTACACACGTAAGAATGCACATTAAGTTGTTAAAAGTCTGCAAACAAGTTGTTACAAATCTGTTCACAAGCTGTCAACAATATGTATTCGCACTGCTTGTTCCCAGATGTTGTAACAAGTTTGGAACAAGTTGTTAACAACTTGTAACAAGCTTGATGGCATTATCAGACTTGTCACAAGGTTGTTCAAACAAGTCTGATATAGTCTAACAAGTCTGATATATTAATGTATCCGAACTTTTAGGTCAACGATTACGAATTTGCAAATGTCGATAATGCTATCAAGCTTGTTACAAGTTGTTAACAGCTTGTAACAAGCTTGTTGATATTACCAGACTTGTAGCAAGGTTGCTCCAACAAGTCTGATACAGTTATGACATAACAATATTGTTACAACCTTGTGTCATTAAAATTAACCTTGTCGCATTGTTGTTGTATCAAGACTGTATCAAACGTATTCGAACAACCTTGTCACAAGTCCGATAATGCCATCAAACTTGTTACAAGTTGCTAACAGCATGTACAGTAGCAAGTTTGTTCACTTGATATAATTTCAGATTTGTAGCAAGGTTGTTCCAACAAGTATATCCCGAATATCGGAGTGACCAGCAAAAGGACATATCCATACTCGATCCAGTGGGCATTGAGTGTTCAGGTTTAACTATAATACACCAAGCCAGCGTGTTATCTACCAACTCGACCTGATTTCCTAAATAGAACATACTATTACCCTTGAAAACATAGCAAGCTGTACTTCCACCTGTAGTTGTGTATGTCCCATTAAACCAGGTGTATGACAGTCTTCTTAAGTCGATCGCGGTAAGATTGATTTCCTTTTTAACTTTTGTAAACTTTCCATTAGATTGTTTCTCCCAAACAGTAGCCCATAGAATTAGAGCTAGTGGTATATTTAGAATGGTTGAGATGCTTGGGAAGTCTGATTTAATAGTAATTGACTCAAGGTTGAGGTCTGTCATATTATCAATAGGATCTGTTCTCCATGAAGGTGGAATCTGATCGTGACAGTAAGCATAGTACCTTGCTGCAGCAGTTGATACTCCCCTGTAACCGCAAATCCATTCTGCATGTATATGTCGCCGTATCCTTACATATCTCAAGTCAGCCGTTGCTTGAGTAAGTCCAGTTGAAGGTTTTAGGAAATTCTTTTCTACCCATTGTTTGTTAACAGCGTCCTTATCATTTACAGGATCCCTTAAATCGAGAATTCCACTTGAATCTCCCATATCCAAATCACCCTTTACCAACCCACCTCTACTACTCATGAACTCATCAGTTGCCCACCTTTTATTGACAGCTGAACCGTCCGCTGTAGGATCACCAACTTTTGTTAACTCAAAATTGTTAACATCTAAATTGCTGGCAGAGTGCCACCATCACGCTTAAGAAACTGTGAACACCAGGAAGTCATAGAACCGTAAGAAACAGCACTAGAAGATCCCGTTGACCCACTATTTAGCCCCGTAATAGTATTACCAGCCATGTCAATATTACCGCTCATAGTAAAGCCACTACTACTTACAGAACTCCCACTGACATGATCCGCGACCCATTTCTTAGACACGGCAGAATTATCAGTTGTAGGAGCACCTAACTTTATAATTTCATTGTTTCCCATATCAAGGTCATCGGATAGTGTAAGTCCGCTGTAGGTCTCACGCTTTCTTCTACCACCGCTAATCTTATCTTCTACCCACTTTTTATTGACAGCAGATGAATCAGCACTAGGAGCTCCAACATTTTCAATTTCATTTCCACCCATCTTGAGAACGCCGGTCATTTCATTTGAACCGTCCAATTTCAAGGCAAAGCGTGAAATTTGGTTAACCACAGTTTGAATATTGGGAATAGCTATTTTTGCGCCAAGGTTGTTGGTCGTATAGATTGAATTACCATTTGCAACGGTTAGATCACCATTTAGAGTGAATCCTGATGTAACCCACCTTTTACTAACAGCAGATGTACTCGAACTAGGATCACCAACATTTTTAATTTCATGTCCACCCATTTGAAGATCACCTGACATTGTAAAACCAGAGGTGCTAGGAATTGTAGACATCTTATCTTCAACCCACTTTTTTGGTATAGCCTCGCTATCAAGTTTAGGGTCAATAAGATCAAACAATCTCCAGCCTCCCATGGACACATCTCCTTGCATTATTCCGCCTTTTTTAACAAAGTTATTATCAACCGCCCACTTTTTTGTAACAGCAGACTGATCCTCAGAGGGATCCTTAAGATTCTTAATCTCATGGTCCTTCATATCAATATCACCAGCAATATTAATTCCTGTCATAGGTTTATTTAGCATTTTAACTACCCAGTCCCTATTAACTGCGGACTTTCCAGTTGTAGGATCACCAACATTTTCAATTTGATTTCCACCTAATTTAAGGTTACCAGTCATTGTATGTGTACCGTCAATCCAGACGTAGAGACCGGCTACATAAGAGTCCAGGTTTCTTATTTGTATTAGGGTCCAATCCTTATTAACAGCAGACTTTCCGGTTGTTGGATCACCTAGAGCCTTTATCTCATTTGTTGACATATTGAGATCACTAGTAAGAACAAGTCCAGGTAAACTAGCACGACTACCTTCAACCCAACTCTTACTAGCAGCATCACCTGGATTAGTAGGATTATCAAGATTAGTTATCTTATTACCTCCCATGTCAATATCCCCAGTCATTGTAAACCCTGCTGGTTGAATTGTAATGGCAGCCTGTCTAATTATCTCATTATCTACCCAGTTTTTTGTGACAGCAGACGTATCGTCTGTAGGTGCACCCAGACCTTTCACCTCATTACCATCCATCTCAATGTCACCCTTCATGGTAAATCCATCCTTATCAAACACACTACCACTTGATGGGTCAACTTTATTTACTCCTTTATTGTATCCTCTGTAGAGAGCCATTTTATAGAATACATAATGTTTACAGGACAACTTTCATTAGAATGAATACAACTATAGCACCAATTCCAATCCCAGCGGCAGCGCTAACTCCTGGGGACATACCACTAGGTGATGTGATGGGAACAACCTGAGGCTCTATATCAATTGGACCTTTCTGGGGACTGACTATTGGGGGATCTTTTGGAATATTATCCAGGCTTTCGGTGGTACTAGCGTGGTGTCGTTTATCTACAGGACCACCTGGAACTTTCTTAGTTCCATCAATAGTATCAAGGTGGTGAACTGGTGTAGTGTCTTGATGTTGTTTCTTTGGAGGATAAGGCTTTTTAACTCCAACATAGTTTACCTTAGTGTTAACTCCACGCTTCATATTATAAGAAGCATTTACAAGAATATTATTATATCCAGGAACGGGGTTCTTTAGAATGATTAGACTGGACGGAATCAGAACTATTCCAGGTGTAATGGCTGTATTAAGTATAACATTTGTGTCCCTGATAGCCGTTCTCATATTAGATAGAGTTACAACGGGATCCGCTTGTACAACACAATCGTGAACAATATTACCGAACTTCACCTGGGTAGAAAATGACTTTCCCATCTCACCTACAATTGGAGTTCTTGTTGATGCTTGTGCACCTAGTACGGAATACGAGAACGCCTGCACTGACTCATTTAGTAATAGTAGCCCAGTTTCGGTAATATTCTTCGGAACATCCAGGTTGTTAACAGCAATAAACCTTCTATAGTCAGACTTACCTACCAGACTTACTGAAACCCTTTCTTCATACCTAATTTTTATCTTAATTAGAAATCCATTGACTGAGTTTATAGGGGACGCAACAACGTTCCTAACCGGATTGCTATCACTACCTCTCTTCCTAAGCCAGCTTGCTTTTTCATACTCAAGTCCGTTATCATAGGTGACTCTATAGGTATCAGTTTTATTCTCCCACTTACCAACAACTGGAATGTGACTCTTTACAGGACCCAACCTACTTAAATATGGTTTCAGCCTCTCAGGGTTGTACACAAATTTCCTGATAGTATAGTAAACATGAAAGTCCATAACACTAGTAATAACAGGATAAACATCATTACTAGGAGTCATATGACTAGTTGTGATTTCACTAAGATGTGTAGCAATAAATGCCCCGCATAGTGCAGCAAAATACGGCTTGTTATAATCAAACTTTACATCAACACCCTTAGTGGTAATAAGACTTGATATACTCGGAAGTAGAAATCCACCTGCACCACCTGTTGTAGTAAAGAAGCTTGTAGCGTCAACATACAACTTAAAATTGTTAACATCCTTAGGCCATCTTATTTTAGGAAAGTAACTGTGACCATCAACCGTGTCATCAGAAGTTACCCCGTATCCAGTTCCCTTTCCGGAGGCCCACATTGCAGGCCACCCGTCAACTTCACCAGGTACTTCTAACGGGGGCTGTTTCATATCAGTCATAGGTATAAACTGAGCAGGAATAATAATTTTCTTAGTACCAGTAAGATAAGATGTGAACTCCTTATTATTTAGAAAGCCGCCATACCTAATGTCATATGAAGTTATGCCATCTAAGTCCACAAACCATGTAACAACTCCAATATCACCACTACTTGTAGTCATAGCTTCAAACCTAAACCTGTTCATATCAGCCTTAGGATACCTTCTAACAAACCTAGCCCTCTCAGCGTCCTCAGCTTTTTTACCAGCAATAGGATCAACATCATTTTCATCTTCTTTTCCATACTTTTTTTCATAATCTTGGTAAGACCTATAAGGCGACTTCCCAACGTCTCCTCCACCTGGTATCATTCTTAATAACCTAACGTATGTTATTAAGATGAAGTTCACAATTTTACTACAGGGCTCGCATACAAACGTTTCACTACAGAATTCAGTTCTAACGAGTAATTATAATTCAGTCTTCATAAAGAGGGTTTCAGTATTCTGGGAATACTTCAATATAAAAGAACCAACAACTATTATCAAGGTAAAGACAGATGATGGGGAAACTGATGTGATTGTCAGCAAGGGCTACTATACATTTGACAGTATGAGAAAATTACTTGAGAAACATGGTGTTAGACTAACATATTTTCCTGAAACGGCAGGATGTCAGATAGAAGCTGTAAAGCAGGACATTACAATAGAAACCAGGTTTTTAACAATGCTTGGCTTTAATAGATTTAGTAATCCAATGATCTTACTAAAAGGAAGGAGTCTAACTAGTGATAGCAAAGTTGACTTTAATAATGGTCTACGATGTGTAAATATACACTGCAATCTAGCTAATAACAGCTTTAATGTTAACACCTGGGGAAGACATAGTGATGTAATAACAAGCGTTACAATTCCAACTGACAGACCGTTATTGGGCTCAGTTGTTAGCTACATCGATGTAGAAAGCAGAATTCCTGTAGTCAAGGGTTCTTTCTCAGAACTTGTATTCTACATGACAGATCAAGACGGGAAACCTATTGATATAGGTGAAGTGCTACTTGAGATGTACCTTGAGCACTAGCTTACATTGGTTAATATAAGATGGACGACGATATTATGAAAGAACAAGGACTACGAGATATTTACTACAATCCTAAGACTGGATTCCAAACACCGGAGAAACTATATCTTAGAGCAGTATCGGAAGGACTTGAAGTAACCAGAAACCAGGTCAAGAAATGGATAAATGAGCAGGACACATACACGAGGTACAGACAAGTGTTCAGGAAACATAAGTTCAGACAGACGTACGTTCAAACTTTAGGTGAACAGTTACAAATGGATTTAGTTGATATGACAAAATATGATGACAAGAACAAGGGATACCGATGGATTCTCACATCCATTGAAATACTAAGTAGGTACGCATTCACAGTACCAGTGTATAGGAAAAACGCGACATCAATGAAGGACGCAGTCAGTAACATTTTAGAGCAATTTAATAATCGTTTTGGTAAATACCCAAAATTCGCCCAGTTTGATCAAGGCACAGAGTTCTACAACAAAGAAGTAAAGTCATTGCTTAATAAACATAACATCGAGTTTTTCTCTACTTACTCAGACAAAAAGGCCGCAGTTGTGGAAAGATTTAACAGAACACTGAAAGCGCTAATGTGGAAGTACTTTTACAGTGCCAGTACATATAAATGGTTAGACGTCCTTCAAGACTTAACTGATAATTACAACAGTTCAGTGAACAGATCAATTAAAACAACACCGGACAGTGTAAATGAGTCCAATTGGACTGAAGTATGGAAGACACTTTTTAGTCACAATTTAGGCAAGCCGTCAGAACCAAAGTTTGCTGTCGGAGAAAGTGTTAGAATTTCAAAATACAAATCAGTGTTCACAAAAGGGTACGAAGCTAACTTCACAGAGGAGTTGTTCACTGTGACAGAAGTGTATCACGGCCATCCAAACACGTACACAATAAAAGACAGTGCTGATGAACCAATAATTGGCAGATTCTATGAACAAGAACTGTATAGCGCTGAAGGAAGAGAACCTGATTTCAAAATAGAGAAAGTACTAAGAAGAAGAACAGTGAAGGGTAAAAAGATGGCTCTCATTAAGTGGTTAGGTTATGATGACAAATTTAACAGTTGGATACCAGCTGGAGACATCAAGTCCCTAACATAAGTTAAAGTATTATGGAGGACTACGATGACCGCGATGATACTGAGTTGGAGGAGGTAGAAAAAAGGTATCCTCAATATGACAACCTTGATTATAATGACCTAACGACAGCCTTTAGTGAGTTAGATATAAGGGTGAAGGATGAGGCTATGTATGGTGACGATCCTATAGTGATAACCAATCTTAAAAGTGAACTGGACTATGTGAGGAATCTTATGGAGAGACGTGAAATAGAAGAAACAACTTTCACTGAAGGAAATGATGGTACAGTTGACATTTCGGGTCCATCAGGAAGCACAACCACCCCGGGAGTAGATTTCGTAGAAGATCCAAACAATGTACTTCCAGATGTGCTAGATGCATTCAACGAATCATTTGACGCTGACTGGGACGAAATAGAAGCCCGCCTAGAGAAACTAAATAAGATTTCAACAGCAAATAAAAAGAGAGATTTTGAAAACCAGGTGGAGCGTGTTCAAGCTGTCACAAGAGTTATCAAGGGCAAGGAGGGACTGATACTAGATCCTAGGAATAGATACGTCAGGGAACTCGTCAAACGATCATCTGTAAGAACACTCAAGGATGGCATAGAGGTGTTGATATTTAGGAGTGAACAAGGTATTGACAAAAGTGGGACACAAATAATGAAACGTGGTAAGACCAGTAAACCTGTGTACTCCAAGAACTCCACTGCATTAAGAGAATACAAGGACCTTATAAAGAAAATAAAAGAGGTACCTACGAATCCTGACAATATAATTGGAAGTGATGAGGACACTAGAGAAGAGCCGCAATTTGATACCAGTGATGAGGAATACGCTGACCGTGAGAATATTGAGTTAATAGACATAAGCGCAAAATTAGGAGATCTACCTGGGTTAACAATGCAAGAGAACAATGAACTAAGAGGTGTTCTTAACCCACCTGATGGATCAAGCATAGAAGGCAGAACAGGTCCCGGTGGAGCGTTGCAAATACAAGCTGACTACTTTAACGAAGCTATTAATGAAACCGTGAGACGAGCCGGCTCTGTGGAAGGTGTAACTGAGTACAATGCTCTTATAGAAAGAATTGATAGTCTAAAGGAAGCTAGAGATAGGACACTGGAGCAGAGAGTAGTAGAGGAAGCAAGAGAGGCACAGTTGGAAGATATTTCTAGATTACGTAAATTTATAGACTGGGTAGGAAAGGAAAAAGTGGGACTTGCAGGGATAGCAGTGTCAACAGCTAGTTTAATTACAGCATTATTAATCCATGCTAGGGGAGCCATTGTTAAGACAGCAAAGGCCACCGGTAAAGTAGCAAAAGCACTAGCAAATTTAGCAAAGAAAGCAGGACCAATTCTAGTTCCAATCCTGAACGCAGTTGCAACGGCGCTATCATGGGGAGCTAAAGGAATTGCCTGGTTAGCGTCACATTTATGGGTACTAGTTGTAGCTGCCTCCTTAATAGTATATAATTATTACACAAAGTAAATTAGCTATGGAGGAACACCAGGAGGAATACGATGACCGGAGAATGGAAGAGTTGAGGGAAAAGTATCCGGACTATGAAGAAATGGATATAGAAGCTTTAGATAGCGAATTACCATACCTCGACAAGGATCTTAGGGAAAGCGAAACTACTGAGGAGACCCAGGATATTAACGAGGAAATTAATTACGTACAGGAACTAAGGAGAAGAAAAATGTTAAGTGAAGACCTTACGAGAGAGCAATTAGCTGAGAAATTCCCTGACCTATCTAATCTGTCATACGATGATCTAATGGATAGGGGAGACAGACTGTTAAATGAATTAATACTATCCGATTTGGATGAAAACAGTTTCAAAGAAAAGTCGGAAGAACTGAGGTACGTTAGAATGCTATCAAATGATTACCAAAGAGAGTCAAACTTAAATAAACTTCTCAACTTAAGAGACAAAGTGAAAAAGAGGGATCTCATTAAACGGGATGATCATAGGAGACTGCAGAGGCTCAGGTTATGGGCAAGGGAGAATGCAGGCATCTTGTCGGCTGTTCTGATTTCATCATCAGCTATAATCATAGGACTGGTAGCATCAACTAGAAATATATTGTGGAAAGTAGGTGACACAACAGGAAAGCTTGATAAGCGGATCAGCGAGTTGGTAAACAACCAAGTAGAACTACCACCTGTATTCCAGAAGATAGCCGATGGAGTAGAGTTAGCAGCGGATAATATATGGATAATCATTATATGTGCAGCAGCAGTTTTATTATACACATATAGCTAAACATTACATATTGTATACAAGTATGAATACCACGGAAAGAGAACTACAGCCTGGCTTCAGGAGGAGCCACATGACATCTATAAAAGGACCTAGGACCCTAAACGTTGTAACTTTCAATCCAACAACTATTAGCCCAGGTGAAGAGCTGTACATCAACATACCTAAACTAAAGCCTGACTCTTGTCTAGTTCCAGGATCACTTGCACTATTATTTGACTTCAAAAATTCCAATACAAAAAGCCACTTTAATAATAACCTGTCTAAGTTGATAGCTAAACGTCTTCAGATTAAAGTGGCTGGTGAAACAGCTTATGACTGTTCGGGAGAGAGTTTGTATGAAATATACAAAGATCTATGGCTAACACTAGGTGATAGAAAGAAGATGACTGAACAGGGTCTTGCAAGTGAGAATCTCAGGAAGTTAATATCAGGTGATGACTCAGGCACTAAGGTTGGTGATGCCAATAAAATAGCAGATGCACTTCTCCACAGTGTGTACGGTTCCAAGCTGAGAAAACCAGTTGATAAAATAATTGCAGACCATGGTCTATACACTCCATTTTACATGAACAACAATCCTATGTACATCCTCACACTCCCACAATCAGATGAGATTATGACTGCCCAAGGAGGTGAAGCTAAGGGTAATTATAAGCTGGACAATCTTGAGTTAGAATACGAGACCATTGAGAATGACGCCCTTGCAAGTGAAGTGTCAAGGATGTATTCAACAGGTCGCTCACTGTCCTACAAACACGTCACACTAATGCGCACGAGTAATTGGGACAAGGATCTTACCATTGTCAATGAAAACATAAATATACCCAGAAAGAGCATGTCAGCAATTGTCCTTCTATTTACCAATAGAGTGAGAACTGATTCTGAAGAGTATATTTACCCAAACATTGATAAAGTGAACCTGACCATTGAAGGTGTTCCTAATGCAGTCTTCTCCCAAGGACTTCCTAAAAATAGGTTCTTCGAAGAGGCAAAACGATTCTTCTGTCCTATGTGTGAGAAATCCATGGCAGACGAATTTATGTCCATCAGCAAGTTCTTCAGTAATGGTTTCGCCTTGGTAGTAGATCTAAGGTCAACACAGGATGACACCACTGGAGGAGGTAGAAAGATTGTTAACACGCAGTCTGGAGTACTTATGGAAATTAATAAGAGAGCCACAACAGCAGACGTTCAGTGCAACATTTTTATTGTATCAGATGCTCTACTTAACTTTGCTAATAGGGATCTATCAAGTATTCACTACTAGCTGCGCTGCGTGGTTTGTACTAACGGTAAAGCATAGAGATGAATCTAGAGCCACCATTCAACATGCTCATAGTAGGAATGACAGGAAGTGGTAAGACTCAGTTCTTACTAAATATGTTAGAAACGGAATACAATAAAGTTTTTGATTACATTGTTATTATATGTCCAACAATAGAATGGAATATGACTTACATTAATTGGACTCATATTAGTGATCACGGAGTCATACAAATTCCATGTTCGCAAGAAATGATCAATTTAGTTCTGAAGGCAGTGTCCACCATATTTCGTGGAACTCAAACTCTCATTATAGTGGACGATTGTGCAGCAAGTCAAGATGTAAAGAAAAGAGTCTCAGAACTGGTGCGCCTAGCTTTCTCCGCAAGACATTACAACTTATCTGTTATTGTAATTACTCAACAACTGTCATCAGTAGCGAAACCATTCAGGGAGAACATTTCCAGGTTAGTTACATTCTACAACCCTAGTCGCAGGGATATGAAGGTCATAACAGATGATTACCTAAGTGGTGTTCCTCAGGAGACAATTACAGAGATTACAAAAATACTGAAAGATGAGAAGTTCACCGCACTGGATATACTACTTATACACCCTTACACATACACTATCAAACAAAACATCACGTAGAATATAAAAGATGGGATCTGAATCTGATGAAGAAATATCTGCAGCTGTGAGGGAAGTAGAAGAGGCCGCAAAGGCACCGCAAAAGAAAGCTAAGTCTACCGCAAGAAAAACCGCAGAAAAGTCGCAAACCGAAAGTAAAAGAGACAAGCTTATAGAGCTATCCAGGGATGGTGTAATAGAGAAGTCCGCAAGTTTTATAAGAAAGTCCAACAAGGATGTTGTGGATAGACTATATCATGAGTATGAAAGTCAAAGGATGTCATGCGCAAGTGACTTCTTATCAACTCTTATTATCTCAAAGTTTGCTTCTGTATTAGGAAGTTTTGGTGCAGTGGAATCATCAGATAAATTATCTGAAGAGCTGCTTGGTGACAAGCTCTTAAAGGATGACGTATCATATCTAACAAGAACAATCTCACCAAACATTCCATTCATAGGATTAATATCAGGTGGTTGCACAACCACAAAGCACATCGTCGCTCATAAGTGGAATAAGAAGGAGGAGGTATCCGAGGAAGCTAAACATATCCTATTACATAGCGAAGAGGAAGAAGAATGCCACAACTCGGAGAACCCTACGACGACTGGGGGAACGCCTGGGATGGAACAGAATTCGAAGCCATAATCGATGAATTAATTGAGAAGACTGATACAAACAGGGAAAAGTTAGATAAGATTCAGGAGACGCTGGACTCATTGGAGATCGTACTCAGAAAGAATCAGCTGGTGATAGGGTTTATAGAGAAGGACCTACATAATCTTAAGGATAAAGTCATAGGACCACTTCAACATGAATACGAGGCATTTAGGGATGACACAGTTAAAACAGTTGTAAAGATATACAAGAAACTAAATGAGATGTAATATTTTATTTGCTATTGGGTATATACGGTATGCAGCTGGGTGGGCTAGAGGGAATGCTGCAACTAATTAAATCGGGTAATTCTCATTAATTCGAAATTAAATAACCATAAAAATTTTTACATATATAGTATAGAGAAAGATGGAGAAACTATTCAGGAACCGAGATCTTAACGTTAGTGTGAGAACTGTTGAAAGTAATGGGGACGTATTATTTTACGCAAAAGATGTGGCGGAATCACTTGGGTACTCAAATACAAAGAAGGCCATTCAGGTTAATGTATGGAAGAAAAATAAGGTAACACTTAGGGAATTCAAGGATGGGACCCTTAAGGGTCCCATCAATATTCGCCATCCAAACTATGTTTTCCTAAGGGAACAGGGTTTGTACCAACTAATATTCAAATCCAGACTTCCAGTAGCAGAGGCCTTTCAAGACTGGGTGGTAACGGACGTCATTCCATCTATCCGTAAAACTGGATTTTATAGACTACCAGAACCCGAGCCACTATACTGCAATCAGATGAGACTAATTAATGAGACGGACCTGCACTATGCAGTTGTAGAATATCTTAAAGACTATCACCCGAAAGCTTTAATTATACCCGGACTGGGAGAGTACCAAAATACGTCACAGAAGAGATGCGACGCCTGGAACAAGGGATATCTAGGTGGGCAACCTGATCTCACAATAGTTACTCCAAGTAATGGTTTCAATGGATTTGCAATAGAACTCAAGACCCCAAAGGGCACAGGTGAAGTTAGAGATAATCAGGTAGCATGGATAAGAGAGTTAGGTAAAAATGGTTTCCGGACACTAATATCCAGCAACTACACAGAGATAGTACTATTCATAGACGAGTACTTTAGAGTTGACAGCACAAGGATGCTCACATATGAAATAGAAAATCTTAAGATAAAGTGTAAGACGTTGGAGTCTAGTAAGTGTAAGGAAGTTGTAATTAAAAGAATTGGTTACACACCTGGTAAGTACTAGCTGCGCTAGCAGCGTCTACGGATGTAGTCGGTACTAGAGTGCAAACGGGAAGCGAAGGAAATAAACTTAGAAAATGCTCGGCAAAATTTGTTGGGCATTTTTTAAGCAATCCCATCATACTGCTAAGTAAATTTGATACATCTCACCAGTAGATCTAAGTTATCTCACCAGTTACCTTGCAAGTAGATTTAAGTTATCTTGCAAGTAGATTTAAGATATCTTGCAAGTAGACTTAAGTTATCTCACAAGTAGATTTAAGTTATCTCACAAGATGAAACCCAGTTAAACCTAAGGTATCTTACAAGTAGAATGGAAGATAAAACTGAGCAAACGCAAGTAGTTACAAGTGAAAGGAAGAAAGACCCTAAAAGAGTAGCTGCAGGAAAACGCTTAGCTGCAATCAGTAGAATAGCAAAGGAGAGGAAAAAGAAACTTGCAGAACCAGAGGAGTCATCAAGCAACAACATGATCGCATATGTGGGAGTGGTCATTGCACTGATATCCCTTGCTCTAGCATTTAATCAGCATCAGAGGGAAACAGAGAAACCAGAACCTAAGTACATCCCTAAAACTGTAGAAGTAACCAGGAAAGCTGATGCGCCCAAGTTAGATTCACTTGAATGATACGTTAAACATAATATATATTATAGCAAGATGAGTAAAGAATCAAAGATGACCGCGGAAGTGTACAACGCAGTGTTACTTACAGCAGGAGCAGTCGGTATATCAATGGCATCGAAAAAACTATTGAAAGAACCATTAGGCACCCCAGAGAATGTAAAAGGAATGGTAAAGCTAGCTGTCTCAGTTAGTCTTTCATCTCTACTAGTCTCTTACCTGAAAGAAAAGAAGTATATACCAGATGA
The DNA here is from genome assembly GCA_902702795.2 of Paramuricea clavata. Taxonomy (NCBI): domain Eukaryota; kingdom Metazoa; phylum Cnidaria; class Anthozoa; order Malacalcyonacea; family Plexauridae; genus Paramuricea; species Paramuricea clavata. Next base: position 16,285 of record CACRXK020004814.1, on the reverse strand, counting down.
TCCATTCAAACCTAAGTAAGACTATACAATGGCGGGAGCAGTAGCAGGAGGACTCTTTAACGCATTTGCATTTGCTGGAGCAGGATTCTTATTTAAAATGTTTGACAAGAACGGATATGCTGAGGAGGCTCATAGACACAACATTGCAATGGAGAACCTAACAGCTGAAAGAGAGAAGTACCTTGAAGAGGTCACTGATAGAAGAAACAGAATTGCTCAACTAAAGTCAGAACTAGCTGAGGCAGATAAGGATATTAATTCAACTAATAAGTCACTGGAACTCGTTAGAAGAATCAATGAGTTAACACGTAAGGCTATGCCAAGAAAGCCACAGTTAAGTAATCACTACAAACCTAGCTCAGAGATGGCAGAATATATGGCAATATTTGGTTTAATTACAGGTGGGGTGGTTGGAGGGGTGGCTTACCTAATGATATAATACTGTAAATAATATGGTAAAAAATTTTTACATATATAGTATAGAGGAATGGAATGGTTAGAGATGGTAACACCTGACGAAATGGCACGGGTAGGTAGGAAGGCAAATACACTGGAAGAGTTAGAGGCTACCGTGAGAAAGTACGTGGAGAGTAGAATAAAAACAAAACATACATATGATCCAGTATGTAGTGAATGTGGTAGTAAGTCTATTGTAATAATAGATGGAGCAGATGTATGCACACAATGTGGTACAAGTGACAGGAATGGCTTTACATACTATGTTAGTTACAACCACAACAAGGACGACTACCTGAAAAAGAAGTCTTGTCATAATAGAGTCCGTTGGTTTGAGAGACACTTATTCGAGCATGTTGCTTCTGGGGATAGGGATACCATACGGGAGCAGTTTAGAAGCATTGTAAGATGTATACAAAGACTTAGACTGCAACGGGGGCGCAACATAGTTAGATATAAGTTTTACCTACTGAGGATAGCCAGCATGAACAACATCACGCTGAGAAACCCTCCTGAGGACATTAAGACCAAAAGAATTGTGGACATCCTTGAGAATAGGTTATATGGTAGAGTCTTCCCCGAGTTGGGATGGAAACCTATAAATTGTAAATATTATAATAACTGGAAATTTAGACATAAATAAAATATTAATTATTGGATTAAATAAAATATTAATTATAAAATTAAATAAAATATTAAATTAAATAAAATATTAAATTAAATAAAAATAAATAATTAAATAAAAATAAATAATTAAATACAAAATTAAATAGGCCTTAAAATAGGCCTATTTTTTTTACCTATAGTATATAGAGAAAGAGTGAAAAATGGCGACAAACTTTGACATGAACAACATGACCGTTGAACAACTTATGGCACTTAGTGAGATAGTTGATGACAGCGACATTAGTGATTTCGAAGATGAAGTGGAGAAGATAACGAAGGATGAATTCTATCGAGTTGCACCTAAGGATAAGGGTAAAGATCCCTTTGAAGGAGAAAGACAGTTCATAGATGAAGGAGATCGTTCTACTGACCCAAGAAGAGCACGAAGACGACCATTGAATGAGAAGGGTGAGAGAGGAATTATGCCGACGTGGAAATATTCCGAGAGACAGAAGGCAAAGGCTTTGCTGGTTGAGGAGGCATATCAAAGTCTACTCAGTCAGGGAGTTGAGGGTTTACCACCAACAATGGGAGGTAGATGGAGAACTGATGATCCTCAAGTTAATGCAGAAATGAAGAGGCTAGAGAATATTAGGAATCCAAAACGTCCTAGAGGAAGACCACCAAAGGCTAAATCTGATGCCAAGGTTGCGATCCCAAAGAAACGTGGAAGACCAGCAAAGGCTAAGGTTGACACCAAAGTAGTAATTCCAAAGAAACGTGGAAGACCAGCAAAGGTTAAGTCTGAGGCTGAGGTTGCGACCCCAAAGAAACGTGGAAGACCACCAAAGGTCAAAAGGCAAAGTGTCGCGGAGAGGTTTATGAGTCAGAATAAAATAAAACTATCGATTCCTGCAGATAGCGTAATAACTCAGGTGGGACCTAATAAGTACACGGTGACTGTGGATCTAAGCAAGAGACCAACAAGGAAAGCTCCTGAGGTGCCGAAAGGTGTAGCTCCATGGAGGCCTGTTCCTAAGCCAAGGACAGTGTTCCCTAAAGAAAGACCTGTTCCTAAGCCAAGGACAGTGTTCCCTAAAGAAAGACCTGTTCCTAAGCCTAGAACTAAAAAGCCAGTGCCTCCTCCAAAGTTAAGAAAGCCTGTGAAGGTAATGAAGGAAGTTGAGGAACAGCCTGCTGTGGTCACACCAAAGGAACATGAGATTGATCCATTTGGAACGTATCTTGAGAAGCCTTCTTATAGAAAGATAGAAACTGCCGCAAATGGTGCAGCGGTGACTTACTCAATAACTCCAAACTTTATGGATCCCTTGGACCAGATGACAGCGAGTAGGCAGGTTGTGAGGGGAATTCTAGTTAACGAGTTGAAGAGAATGGGAGGTCTAAAATATACGGAGACAATTAAGGTGAGAATGTCCAAGGAAATCGGAAATGATAAAACAAAGAAGGATTCAGTGTACTTTAAGTCAAAAACTGGAACTGCAACTAACTTTGAGGATATTGAAAGCACTGCAGCTCAGAACCAACTGACTATCTTATCCAGAATTGAAACTTTCCAGAACTTAGGTTCAAACTGGATTATTCTGAACATTGAAAGCCACTACGTTAATATTGCGATGTACAAACCTCTCAAGGGTAGTTCATATATGAAATTACCCGCAGACATTAGTAATCCAAAATGCGGCTTAATTAATATGCAAAACATGGATGAGAAATGCTTTATGTGGAGTCATGTGAGACATTTGAGGCCAAAGGCTAGGAGGGCAACTACCATAACAAAGCAAGATAGGGAGTTCGCGGAGAACTTAGACTATGAGGGTATTGACTTCCCTGTAAAGATAAGCGATATTGATAAAATTGAGAGAAAGAACTCAATAAGCATATCAGTGTTCGGTTATAAGGGCAAAAAGCAGTTCTACCCAATTAGGAACTCAAAGACTAAATATGATGAACATATGGAGTTGCTGCTGTTAGGTGACAACAACGGTGGTAATCACTATGTCCTAATAAAGGATGTAAATAGAATGCTCTTCAGTGTCAGCGGTAACTCAAACAAGAAGCACTTCTGCTTATATTGCCTTCATAGTTGCACTAGTGAGGAATCACTAAAGAAACATGTTGAAACATGTATAAGTGTAAACGGAACTCAAGCCACTAAGCTTCCCAATGCTGGTTCAAAAATAAAGTTCGGTCATTATAGAAATTCAATGCCTGCTCCATTTGTAATCTATGCTGACTTTGAATCTATACTCGTTCCTGAAGAAAGAAAAGTGGAATCTGAGGGCACTGAGGAGAAAAGTACAACAGAGCTTTACCAGACACATAAAGCTTGTAGTTTTGGGTTGAAGACAGTGTGTCACTATGATGATCAGTACTCAGGTGAATATACGAGCTATGTTGGTGCAGACGCTACAGAGGTTTTCTTAAAGACAGTTCTGAAGGAATCTATCAGATGCCGGGAAATGGTGAACAAGATCTTCAAGAAAAAGATGGTAATTACTCCAGAACAAGAAGCCGAGTTCTGGATGACAAGAAACTGCTCCATCTGTGGTAATGACTTGGGAGATGACAGAGTGAGAGACCACGATCATGTAACTGGACTGTTCCGTGGAGCTGCTCATAATATGTGTAATTTGAAATATAGAATTACATGGAAACTTCCAGTGGTCTTCCATAATCTAAGAGGTTATGATAGTCATTTAATAATGCAGGAGATTGGCAAGTTTAAGATGAACATTAACGTTGTCCAAATAACATGGAGAAATACATTTCCTTCTCGTTAGGTAAAAGTCTTGTGTTTATTGATTCAATTCAATTCATGGCTTCTTCTCTAGAGGCACTTGTGAATAACCTTTCACCTGAAGACTTCAAGATAGTCGGTAAGAGGTGGCAAGGAGAGGACTTCGATCTTGTAAGACAGAAAGGAATATTTCCCTATGAATACTTAGATGACATCAGCAAACTAGACTCTGAGGGGCTTCCAAGTAAAGACAAGTTCTATTCATCTCTGTATGAATCTGAAGTGAAAGATGAAGATTACGAAAGAGCTCAAAAAGTTTGGGATCACTTTGGAATGAAAACAATGAGAGACTACCATGATCTTTATCTTGAGACTGACGTTCTTCTGCTAGCGGATGTCTTTGAGAATTTCAGGAAGACCTGCCTGGAGAATTACAAGCTTGACCCTGCTCATTACATCTCAGCACCCAGTCTAAGTTGGGACGCGTTCTTAAAACAGTCAGGTGAGGAAATAGAATTGGTAAGTGATATGGACATGTTCCAGTTCTTTGAGAAGGGAATGAGAGGTGGGGTAAGTCATATTGCTCATAGACACTCCACGGCGAATAATAAGTACATGGAAACGTATGACGAAGAGGCTGAAAACAAGTTCCTTATGTACCTCGACGCGAACAATTTATATGGCTGGGCGATGTCTCAACCTCTTCCAAATGGTGAGTTTGAGTGGATCGAGGAAGTTGACAAAATAAATATTGATGACTATTTGGGAGACAGTGGAAGAGGAATGGTTCTTGAAGTTGATATGGAATATCCTGCAGAACTTCATGATGAACATAATGGATATCCTCTAGCTCCAGAAAGTAAGGAAATTGATGTGTCAATGTTATCAGACTATGCAAAGGATATTGCTGTTAAATTCCAGCTGAAGATTGGAGGTGTAAGAAAATTAGTGAACTCCTTAGGTCCCAGGAAGAATTACGTTCTACATGTTAGGAATCTGAAACTGTATATGGAACTCGGAATGAAACTTACGAAAATCCACAGAGCTGTCTCCTTCAAGCAGTCAACTTGGCTGAAACAGTACATTGACTTTAATACTCAAAAACGATCAGCTGCTAAGAATGCGTTTGAGAAGAACTTCTTCAAGCTCATGAATAATTCCATTTATGGAAAGACTATGGAGAACCTAAGGAAAAGAGTTGATGTGAAGCTGGTGTCGTCGGAAAACGATCTCCTTAAACTGACAGCGTCTCCGTGCTTCCAGTCACATAGGATTATGAATGAGAGCCTGATCGTGGTAAAGAGAATGAAGGAAGTCCTGACTCTGAATAAGCCGTGCTACGTGGGAATGAGTATCTTAGATTTGTCTAAGACTCTAATGTACGACTTCCATTACAACACGATCAAAAAGGAGTACGGTGACAAGTCGAAGCTCCTTTTCACAGACACTGACAGTCTAATGTATGAGATCAAGACTGATGACGTGTACGAGGACTTCAAGAGGATCGGTGAAGAGAAAGATTGTTGGGACAACTCAGATTATCCTAAAGATTCTCCGTATTACTCAGCTCATAACAAGAAGGTAATTGGAAAGTTTAAGGACGAAGCTGAGGGAGTGCCGGTGATTGAATTCGTAGGGTTAAGGTCAAAGATGTACTCTTACGTGAAGGAGAGTGGTGGAGGTGGAATGACAGCTAAAGGTGTGAAAAAGTACGTGATCAGAAACAAACTCACTCACGAAAACTTTAAGAACGTGATTAAGACCAAAGGTAGGATGAGACATAAGATGAACACAATCCGAAGCATCAAGCATAAGATTGGAACCTACCAGCTAAAGAAAATTACACTCAGCTGTTTCGATGACAAAAGATACCTACTTGAAGATGGTGTTACAAGTTACGCGTACGGACACCACTCAATAGGAGATCTAAAGGCTGAGGTGGTGATTGAAGAAAAAGTGGAACCGAGCTGTGTACTAGAAAGGGTTAAACCTCAGAGTGAATACTACAAACTCGAGGAAGCAGTAGAATTCTACGAAAGCCCCTTCTGGGAAGACTCAGCGTTAGTTGAAGAAAAACCTATTCCTAGACCAGAATATAAAGTAGTGATTCCACGAAGAAGATCAAAGTTCAAAAAACTATTACCGTTAAGGATACTCGTAACTGATGAGAATCACCTAAGGAAAAACTACGACATACTACCAAAAGACGAAAAGGAAACTCTGAAAGCAGTGCTGCAAGAGAAGCTCGAATCGTTAGGTGTCGCTGTGGCTATAACTTCTGGAAGTAAAAAGCTTACACAAATTGGATACTAGAGAATTTAATAGGAATAAAATAAATTATCTAAAAGCAAAATAAAAGTGGTCTAGAAAAATGATAGTAAAAAAAGACCAGATAAAATGGTCTAGAAAAATGAGGTAAAAAAGACCAGAAAAAATGGTCTAGAAAAATATGAGCCCGCGTTGGTTGGGGAAAAATATGGAAACCGCTGACCGGAAGCTGGGTGAGATCGCGGGCCGAAAAAGTGGTCTAGAACCCTCATTCCCTATACTACTAAACTGAACAGATATACAATAAAGAAATACAGTGTGCTTATAAATATAAAAACACAGCTTTTTATCTATTTAAAACCAATGTTCAGTCTCAATTCACACTGTTAACCTTTTTGGCTCTGTCAGTATTTAACAGCTGGGTGATCACTGCCTTCACTTTGGTTTCATCTACTTGTGTTCCCTGTATCAGAGGTGGAAAAAGTATGGGACCATTGGTTCCAGAAAATCTTGAGTTCTCAGAAAATATTTCCCCAAGAAAGAAAAAAAAGATAGTTTAATTTTTAAGTAAAATTTAAGAAATTCAGAAGAAAAATTCTAATCAATAGAAAAAATGTTACCTGTACTATAGGTATGACTTCAGAAAAGCAATTATTAGTGCATCCATCTTAATAGTGCAATAGTGTGTAAATATATAGACTGTAGTATAATGTAACAACTATTGTATGGCAAATACATTTTTTAGCCAATCTGGAACAGCTAATTTTCACAATTTTCTGGGGAGCATGGATCCCCCTGGTAGTGCTCCCCAGTACTGCCTTTTTTAGCATCTTTATTCACTGTAGGATCAGACCCTTCATCCACAAAATAGAGAAATGACAATCTTTCAAAGTGTCCAATATTGAACTTTAAAAGGTCATTGTAAGGCCAAGTAAAAAAAAACTTATGTTTCTTGTCCGGATTTCTGCCAAAAAGCAGGGAAGCGGGGCTTTTCTTTTTTTCTTAGCCAAAGTAATAAGCTTTCATACAATTTAGTAAGAAAAATACACGCAATATTAAAAACGTGAATTATAAAAGGCTTTTAAAGTAACTTTTTTAATGTCTCGTAAAATAAATTTTGTTTAAATGAATATGCAGCCAAGCACGGCGAAGCATGACAAGCATGCTGTGAGAAGCTGTGAGTTTGTGGCGATTTGTCGCCATTGAATTTGGTCAGCAGATAGGATTTTGAATGAGCTCGCAGTAGTTCCAGATTAATACTTCATGTTAGCTTCAAGTTATCAAAAACAAAGTTCAAAAACATGAAGCAAAATTTGTAGAGGAAAACCAGCAAAAAAAAAAGAGGAAGCGGCCAAGAAAAAGAAAGCGGGCGGGGACGAGAAACATAAGTTTTTTTTTACTTGGCCTAATTCTTCTGGTCTCATTCATTATTTTCATTTTCTGCTTTCTATTACATTAAATTAACACAATTTTACAGCCCTGTTATATTGCAACTGCAATAGTTGGAGTTGTATATATCTTTTCTAGCATCCTTCTGCAATATAAAGTATGAGTGTATTATTTACTGCCAGTTCAGGAGTCGTTTGCCTGCTTTACGCATTGAAACAGGAGCGCTTATATTGAGTTAACAGATATATATACCAATTTAGACTTACAAAGTGTATCAATGTATGTAGAAATTTGGCTGCATTTTATAACCTATATTATGCTACAGCAATTTATTAATACCATAGCCACATAGTGTACATATTTGCACCCAGAGTTCAAAGTGTAGTGGTCTGTGTTCCGTAGTTGATACCGAGGGGGGCGTAAAGGGGGTCTGGAAACCGCAAAACCACACAGAAAAACTTAAAATACCGTATTACCGCAATAAAATTCATAAAAAAACTGAAACAGCAATTTCACATTTCAACGATACTGTGATCAAGCATTTGGCTTGCAGTTCGATAGATCTAGAAGTTATTTCGCTTCATATGTACTCTGGAAAAAGTATACGTTGGTATACCTAAGTAAGATTTCAAATAACCATTCTTTAATAACATAACGCTATTAAGAACTGTATTTTTTTCCAAATAATCACCTATGAATTTGTACTAAAACAATTATTCACATGAGGCTCAGTTATTATCTTGAAGTTGTTATTAATTGTTAAATGTAACATATTTAATTAACCTTAATACCATGTACTTGGATCACTGGAGCAGATGGTTATTGAAGCGTACAACTCTTCCAAAATGAGATCTCGCTCCCAGTAGGAATGTCACCGAACTTCCAATCTCTCAGTGAGTTGCAGTAGTAGGTTCAGAACTATCGTCATTAACCACTTCTTCATCGCTGCTTTCGCCAAACTTGTCTACCTGGTCTTCTTCCAACTCGTGTTCTATAACTGCATGTGTGTCATGCTTATCAAAGGTTATGGATACAGGCTTCTCCGAGATTTCACACTGCCTTTGGTACATAAATTCTGGGAGTGTTCCATGCCGTGCCATGGTGGTCTCTTGGTGTACAGTCCGTTGTCTGTACAGCCCCGTAGGAGGACGCCCAGTCTCTGAGCACATCGCTGTCAGCTTGACATATGTTGGCAATCAGTAGAGGATTCATAACAGGAACCTGCGACAACAACAAAGCTTCCTCTGGTTTTGGATACCATGATCACCTGCTTGTGTGATAGTAGCTGTCCAACTGGTCACTCATTTCATACTTCTTTTATCACCATACCAAACAATCTGCAGTATTTTTCCATTGACATATTTGCCTGTTTCATATGTACAAATGAATGACAGTTTTCCACATCCAGTGTCATGCAGCTCAACAAATTGGTGTGCGCGCAATCATATTTTCGAAGGTTAGCACCCAATCTCTTTAGACCTGCGTCTATCATGGCAACTGATGTCCTAGCCGACACATGTCCCTGGGGTCCATTAAGAGCTGTTTCGATACTAGTGGCACCTTGAATATCCGTTGGTGTTCTCTTCAAGCATCTCTTTACATTGCCAAATGAGGCTTACAGCTTCTTGTTATGCACTGAAAACGCTTGGTAAAGGCAGCCAATTGCTTTGAGAAAGTGTGCGCATTCCTTTAACTTGCTGCAGATCTTGATAGTGTTTGTTTGAGCATCACAAACATAAACAACACTGTCGAATTCTGTGCAGATGCCCACTGGCTGTTTAAAGCAACTTTCTTTCACAGGACCATCGGTACTTCCATCTTCTTTGTCAGAGCCTGCAAAAAGACTCAATTCTTCACCATTACCACTACGTTGCTAAATAGAGGCCTTCGCCTGATTTGTGAAATAGTACGTCTGAAACAAATCTTGTAAGCATACAAGGATGATCATTATGCTAACAACTAATCTACATTCCAAAGTTTCCAAGTTGATCGCACTTATTCCTTGTGCATGAGATACAAACAAATTACCGTCACAGAGACACATACTGTTCACTTTTTGCCATGTGACACCGTATGGAACGATCTGCTGAAAATTGGTGCCTTTCAGTCTAACGCCGTCTTTTTCAATTAGGAAGGAATTTATTGATTTTTTGTTCTTTGGCTGTGTAGATCAAATCACTGTTCACACAAACCATGGCCTCAAAGGCAGGCTGCATTTCTCTGTCCCACAAGTGAATTTCGTCATTTCCCACATTGTGACTTGAATATTGACGTTGGACACTTTCCGAATATTCAGTCTTGAAGTGATCTCTGCAACAGTTCCATGAGATATGTTTGGTTTTCTTGCTAACTTCACGAGGTCGTCCTTCTTCTTTTCTTTTGAGAGCATGCAAATCGATGATTCAGTGAATTTAATTGCTTTGATGGGACTGCTGTCGGAAGTCAGGAATATTATACTTTCTGCGCAATGGATCTCTTTAGCTTTGAGGTTTTTGCCAATAGAACTGATTTTGTCTACAGGACTATGAAGACGAGCTTTGTACAGAGTAGAACATCCACATTTGGCATCATAAGACAGGAAGGCAATCCACCTGTAAGATGGTATAGCAATCTGATTGGGCATGGGTACATGCAACACTGGTTGTCTACCGAGTATTTATCCAATTCGGGAATGATACGAAACTGTTCTTAAATGATCCTTTGTCATGTTCCCTGAGCGATTTCCCAGAGTTCTTAGAAAACCTTACAAAAAGTTAATCCTCTCACCTTTGCATTTAAGCCACCATTTGGAAGAGGCAGCCTTAATCCTTTTTCCAACATGTGGACAATCGGCAAAATACACAAAAATTCCAATGCAGGGTCTATCATGCCATTTTCGAGGTTTTCGTTCAAGATCTCAAATGCATTCTTGTTTCCCATATCACAGTCGCTGCACCACACCATTACCACACATAGAACACAAATACAATTTGTTCAAGGCACAAATCACAAGCTCTTAAGGATGGAACATGGCCAATATGTCCAACTGCTTCACATTCAGCACACACAGTATTCAAATCATAGAATGCATTGCAAAAACTGGCACAATTAATTTGATGTCGATCTTCCAATATTTCTTGGCATGTTCTTCAAAATAACTCAACATGGTCTGACCAGTCTTTCCAGACTTTGTTGTGTAGTCAACAGCAATAGGCAAGGAACAACTAAAGTTATCTAAATATGTCAAAGATGAAACAATCGCCTCAGTGACAATAAGGTGGTCAGGGGATGATGTTGGATTTTTCTTAACATAGTCCAAATCAACTGGAAATACCAGGCCCACATTTTTGTTAATGCATGCATCAAATTTAATTGTAGGTTTCAGTGCTGTCCCATCATTTGCCAATGCACATGGTATAACAACGACATTTGTAGTTTCAATAAGAGGTTTGGCTCCAGAGTTCTTTAAAAGTTCAACGTGTGCTAAGGATAGTGGCTTAATAACACTCGAATCTGGAGTGTATCCTGCCTGGGATTTCAGGATGAGTGATTCCGAGAGTTTGCCAAGGTTCACCTTTTTATCCAGTTCTTTGTTTATGTGGCTGTGGCGACCATCTCCCAAATTCATCGGCCCTCAAATTGAAAAAAACTTGCTGTGCGCCTTCCACCGAGGTAGGTAATGGTATTAAAAAACTCTACCAACTCATAATCATACTCATGGAAGGGGTTGTACATTATTTCTACAACATCACTTAAATACCTGTACAGATTTTTTCTCTTATTAAATCATTCAGCTTAATGCATAATGGATCGGCCTTTTTGACATCCACATGCACAGAATAGAGGTCATCGCCATCAAGACTTCCTGTTTCATCAAGACGAGAATTTTCTGTCTGACATCCAATACATGAACAAGTTTCCACATCACTATCTGGATCATAGTCAGAGTTGCTTTCATCTTGCTCTACAGAATCATATTCCTCACATGTACTGGAGTCATAGGACCTACACGGAAAAGATGCTTGCTTTTATTACTTATTTTGATTACATTGACAAAAATTTACTAAAACACATGCAATATTCTACAATTTGTTCATTTGAAAATCAATTTCTAAATCACTTATGGACTTTATGGTACAAATGTTCGTTACACAACTAAAATTGGGTCAAAATAGCTAAAATAAATATGATTATTACATTTCAACATCAGAAATATCAATGTCCGAGTCCACTCCTGATGTTTCATCATGATGCAGTCGACGCTTTTCGCTTCATCCCTAGAAATAATTCCTTGATGTTCTTTTGCTTGCTGTTTTCGCTACTAGTATTTCATTTATCTCTGCATCTCGAGAAATGATCTACATAATTAAAGTTACAAAATATTATCATTTGGAAAATAATTCCACATACTGTGTCACAGTTTAAAGTCGGATTTCTTTTAGTTCTGTTTGCTCTTAATGCCCGCAGCAATCCCTAGTACCTTGTAGGTACCCTAGTTTAATTTGTGCTTGTCTTTTATCTTAACAGGTGGTTTGGCAATTGGTTATCTGCATAACGTATCATCTGTTAAAGAAAGTGAAAAGAAGAACTGTTATTTCGACATGAAATTACAGACTCGCAAACGTACGTATAGGGCTGTATGCTTTGATTCAGAGTTACATGATGAATTCAATACCAGATACGAATCATCATCACCTATAAAAATCGCTAATTGCCAGATGAAAGTCAACCCCAGATTGAATTTTGAGGAAATTCTGATAAACAAGAGATCAAGAACACTGGACCCAAACAAGCAAGAGATTGATTTTGATATTGATGTAGACAAACACCAACCTAAATATCAAGGAGTCTAAGCAGATATCAGCAAAATATAATCACACCATACGTGAACTCCAAAAGAGAACAGCGAGAGTAATTCTGGGCACTAGAATATGAGAAGAGAGAACTGTTACTTTGTTTAAAAACTGAATTGGTTAGCATTTGATGATGAACTCAAACTAAATACATGCTGCTTGGTTTTTAAAATCATGAATGGTTTACAGCTAATATTTCATTCAAACCCGTTATATTTACTGAACCTTATGATGTGGATTCCTAACCCTATTTCAGCCATTCTATCCTTAACTCTAACCTTGGGTCCCTGACCTTATACACCAACACTAGCTTATATATACTTGCGGTCTATAGTAAAACAAAGTTATCAAATAAATCTGTTAGATAGTATTGTATTTTTAAATAAATAACCTTGGATTGTCCTATTGATATGCATGGCTCACTAAATTGACATGGCATGTAGAAGCATCAAATTACACCTTTCTTGTATGACCATTTTACCAATTTATCAAAAATTTACCATTCTATTATGAAATATCTTTTTTAACATTGGGAATACTGATTGACTAACTGTACCTTTCATTGTAACAGCAATACAACGACCACTTTCTATACCAAATTCAACCTCTTGTTGAAACGAGCCCAGGAGTGCAAGTTGTGCCACACGAAGGACATGCCACTTCACTGACTGGAAGAAACTGACCTTAAAAATATGAGGGAACATGCCAGTTCATTGCCACTTACACAAATGAAAGGTTAACTGAAGTTCATTTTGTGCAATTATACTGTGCAAACACTAATACACTGTGTTGTACAATCAAAATTGACCTAACATGAGATTATAACCTGTGCCCAGACCTTCATTTTTCTCACAGCTGGCGGGGCAAAGACAACAACAACAATTTATTTCGCACCACCAAGTAAAATAACATTACATGATTTTTTAAAATATATAAACATGGCACAGGTCACCAGAAATAGTGAAGACTAAACCAGTCTAGTGACCTTTTATAAAATAAATGAAATAATGAGTTTTACATCATTTTGTATAATTATAAAAGTATATATTCATGAATACTTGTGGCAGCGCTAGTACATGAAAATCATATTTTCCGCAATTTTATTCTTAAAAGATGATTTGCTAAGAGTTTTATATTGATCATCAATATCATTCCATGCTTTAGGACCCTGAAATCGAAGACTGAATTTGCCATAGTTCTTATTTTGTCAATATAATATGTATTTCTAGAAGCCAATCTGGTATCATAATTATGTACTGATGTGACCTGTTTGAATATGTTATTAAATGTAGCAGGAAGATTCCCGTTATGATAATCATACATGAATAAGTGTTGTTTAGAAAAACAAGGTCAAAGAAAAATAAAGACCTGATAAAAGCACATATGTTATTAAACGTTTGTGTCCTACAACTGCCTTTATGGTTGTAACTCTGATTGGCTACTTCTAGCATGAGTATTAATGCCATATTTAATGTATTTTTTGATATTTTGGTTAGTGCTATATATAATTAAATAATTTTAGATTAAATAGTGATTGTAACTATATTTAGCTTGTTGTTAAATTATGTGAAATAATTTGACATTTCGCCTGGCACATTTTGATTGGATACCAGTACTAAAATAAAACTTTGGTGTGGGTCAAGACTTGCATCAGGCTCTGTATGTAATTACAATGCATAATAATATTGCAGGTTAATTAATAAGATTTCTAATAGTCATGCAATATTGGTTAGAAAACTAAGGGGAGTTTACATGAAAGGTAATTGGTTCAAGTTGCAGTGTAATATCCTATTACATTTCATTTTCATTTTATATGGAAATGAGCTGGCATGCTTCATGACAAGAGTCTAATTGCTTTGCATTGCCTGAGTTATTGGGCAATTCGAAAATGTTCTATAGAATCCTATAGAATATGGTATAGAATATTCTATATCCTATAGAATATTCTATAGAACCTGTGATCCTATAGAATATTCTATTGCCATATTCTATAGAACTTCCAGATCCTATAGAATATTCTATTGCACATTCATATGAAACATCCAATAGCATATTCTATAGAATATTTTCTATAATGAAATAGTATAGGATATTCTATAGAGTATATCATAGAATGTGATAAACCTATTGACTTAAGCCTAGTTTATTATTTATACTTTATAACAATATTATTGTGTCCCAAAAATTTACATGAAGGGAAAAGATCATGATTGATTTTAGAAAAATATTTCTTTCAAGACAATTTGTTCTTGAAAAAAAAATATTTTCTAATAATAACTTAACTGATTAACTTGAGATTCTTTAAATAAGATGTTTTAATATTTTCTTATATAATATTTATTATTAGTCTTAATATAAGATAATTAGATATGATTTTCTTTAGAAGCAATAGTTCGCGCATTGACTGGAAGCCTGGTGCCTAATTACGTGCAAGGGCGCGAAGCTTCATGGGATAGCGTCGTTTTAAAATTGAAATTTCAAAATACTCTTACATGTGGATTTCAAGGGAAATTTTCCCTTATATTTTTAACCCAAACGATGGAAAAGGTATTGGAAAGTTCTTAAAATGTTATTCAAATCTCACAGGTAAGAACAGTTTCATGTTTGATGCTATTTAAGCACTTTAATTCCGAAATAATGTAGTGAATATGATTGTTTATACTTGGCCATATGTCTTAAATTCCGTTGAATGTTTGAATTTGCCGCGTCGATTTGCATAAAAAACATACGAAATTTCGATTTCTAGCAAGGGAAGAATAGATAAAATATAAATTCGAACCATTGTTGTGAATTTTATACTAAATTACCCACTATTGTAACAATTTAGCAATATTTGTCTTTGGCATAATTTGGCACTTTGATAGATGCATAGACCTTTGTCAAAGTATTTGAAATAATATAATAATTAAACATATCAAAGATATATATATATATATGTTAATAACATTTTAATACTTCAATAAGGATTGAAATTACAGAAGAATTACAGCATTTAATGTGATATTTTCAGTGTATTGATCTTAAATAACCCATTAAGTTGCAATGCATGTGCCCAAAATGCACCCAACTAATCTACTATTGCATTACTAGTCTGTCCAATGCCAGACAATTTTACTCCATCTTGCAATAAGCTATTTAATTCTCTTTAATGGTCAATGAGCTTAATTTAGTTGTATACATGTATAGAATGATATATCTGTAAAGCTTCATCGGCACTAGCCGATTGAGATAAAGCCTTTATATATTTTTGTATTAAATATTGCAGCTGGGTTATAGCCCGGCCCCAAATATTGTTCTCAACAGCTGGATATTTATTTATTTATTTAACTTTGCCAAACCTTTAACAGTATATTTACAACAACATATAATATGTTTTCTATTGGCAGGGTGTATGCTACAGTTTTCATTAACCCATTGGGCCACAATGTGCCACAGCTAATAATGGGTTAAATTAACCAAAAAATCTGACAATGTCTCTAGTTAACCCATTGGGCCACAATGTGCCCCAGTGTGCCCTATTTTTTTACTTGTCTATCTCTGGGCGATTTTACTCATCAATGGGGAGGCTCTGCAGCTTGATGGGTTAACTAGTGCTTTATATGAGGAAAATGACATACTGGCCCAGCTAATTGTGGTCTAGCCAGCGTGGCCGTCTCTTTTATAAGTAGAGCCTGCCCGAAAGCCCTAGTCAAATTGATGACTCTCGGACTCTTACGTTGACAACAGTTTGATTGACATGTTACGCTAATTTATTCAAATATTTAAAAATAAATACAGTAAAAACAAACGGCATATCGCTATATTAACTCTTTTGCAGCAGGTCCATTACGCGTAGAACGTGCACGTTCTACGGATGTTTCGTTTATATCTTCGGTTCATTACACGCTATGTCGATGAAAATACCGCCATTCGATTCAGTATAAAAATATATACTAATTTATAACGACAGTTTTAGTGACTGGCTACATTGTAG